>VXBJ01006754.1:368570-461070 GCA_013400055.1 Nycticryphes semicollaris
CCCTAGACAGGGACACGGGTCTAGTCTGATTCCGTCCCCATAGGCAGCGCGAAGACCACCTGCCGGCAGCCAGGCAAGGAGGCGCTACACTTCCATCTTGAGGAGCCCCCTCAAGACGAGAGAGGCCGGGCGCAGGGGGGACAGGAGATGGCGCCACCCTCCGGCGGGGCTGCGAGTTCGGAATGGCGCCCTCGGCCTCAATGCTCCCGGGACCGGTCACATCTAGGTTAGGGGCGGACCCTGCTGGAAAGTACTTCTGAGGAGAAAGATGTGGGAGTCCTGGTAGATAGTAAATTATCCATGAGGAAGCAATACGCCATTTGTCACCAAGAGGGCCAATGGAATTCTGGGCTGTGTAGGGAAGAGTGTGGCCAGTAGGTCGAGGGAGGTCGTTCTCCTTTACTGTGCACAGGTGAGGCCACAACTGGAATACTGCCTCCAGTTCTGGGCTCCCCAGTTCAAGAGAGACAGGGAACTACTGGAGAGAGTCCAGCGTAGGGCAACAAAGATGATTAAGGGATTGGAGCATCTCCCTGATGAGGAAAGGCTGAGAGAGCTGGGGGTTTTTAGCCTGGAGAAGAGAAGGCTGAGATGAGACCTTATCTATGTTTACAAATATCTAAAGGGTGGGCTGAAGGAGGATGAAGCTGGACTCTTTTTAGTGGTTCCCAGTGACAGAATGAAGGGCAACGGGCATGAGCTGGAACACAATAAGTTCCATTCAAATATGAGAAAAAACTTCCTTGGGGTGAGAGTGGCAGAGCCCTGGCAGAGGCTGCCCAGGGAGGGTGTGGAGTCCTTTTCTCTGGAGACCTTCAAGCCCCACCTGGATGCAGCCCTGAGTGATGTGCTCTGGGCAATCCTGCTTTAGCAGGAGAGTTGGACTAGAAGATCTCAAGAGGTCCCTTCCAACTTCAAGAATTCCATGACTTCCGTGACTTCTGTGGTCTGCCAGCACCGCCCTCCATAGCGGAATTGTCTGTAGTGGAGCTGCTTCCCCTCCCTGTAGTATTACCCCAAGAGGGGATTTACCTTTCCAGAGATGACCTCGGTGCTGCTGCTGGAGATGAAGCAGCAGTAGGCTCTTAATGTTCTTAAAGTGTTGAACCGACAAGCTTTTGTGAGAAAGTAGCAGAGCCCTAAGCACATACTAGTGTTGGAAAGGTGACCACAGCGTCCCTGTTGGTCTGCAGAGGGACTGGTGTGCTCCCACCTCTGATCCATCTCACCATCCTGCTGCATGAAGGTCTCCAGAGCTTTGCCACCTGTGCAGCTTTTAACCACTCCATACCTACACGTGATGTTTTGGGGACGCTGTTGCTGCTGGCAGGGGTTTCCCACAGTGACTGGCTGCCCAGAGACAGAGGAAGGAGACTGGCACCCATCTGGCATGAGCTGGGTTGGGGCAGGCCCCCTAGCCTACACATCCTCTTGCTACCATCCTTCTGACTGTTCCTTCTCCAGTTTTCTGGAAAACGTGGGGCCAGGGACCCAATGCAGCTCAGCTGGCAATGCCCCCCATCCTAATAAGGAGTATCTCTCTCTGAAGCCTCTGTAAGAGTGCTTGTAGCTTACTCAGCACAGTGTTTCAATAAAATACCAAGCATTTCTGTGTCTTTGACTTTGCCCTATCCTAGTTCTTGCCTCATTCACATTTTCTGCTGAGGGACTCTGGCATGTTTGAGGTCATTTCTTTGTTTTTTACAAATGCACACCAAAATAATTGGCCTGTTTCCATTTGGAAAGAGCCATTTTGCTACTCAACACCAAAGTCTGCGTGCTGTAGAGCAGTGGTTTGCGTTTGTCCACCTGAGCAGTTTTTAAGCAAGCAATTTAATATTCAAGGGAAATAAAATGCAAAGAGCTGTGAATTTCCAACTTTAATTGCAAAGGTTTCATGATTTGCACCAGCTTGTCAAGGTCCTGAATTCTCTGTTCCACCTGCTAGTGATGTGAGTGTATCGCCAAGTTCTACTAAGTCTTTAATGAATTGCCAACACTTTACTCCAAGTAAATAGTATTTTGCAGGTGCTACAGGATGATGAAAAAAAAAAAGTGCTCTAAAGGTGTAAAAATGTCATCTCTTGAGCATACAACGGCTTTTACTTCCTCTTTTCAACTCTTCTTCTGATTCCCACCTTACCAACTTTTTTTACCAATGATCTGTACGATGTTTCCTGAAGCTACTTAAATCTCCTTGGTACCCGGAGCCCATAACTCATGTGCTTGCTCTGTGAAGCAAGGAATTAAGTCTCTGAATTGCTATAGCGGATTGCTTGTGAATATATATGAAGCACACTAAAGGAATTGCCTCAACATTTTTTTTCGCTATGTTGTTATGTGACTTTTGATTCCTCGGTTTCTGTGATTTCCACGTGTTGGCTTTTTTGGCTAGCTTATGGAGGCTAAAATTTGCTCATTTGAAGTAAAAGTGATCATGTGAATTCCTAAGAATTATTTTCATTTTTTTAATGATCTGTATAGGTACGCAATAGGCTCCTTAGCACAGTGCAGGCTTAGGGAGACAAGTCCTCTGTGTGTCCTGTCAGGAGGTACATCCCACCACCTCCCAAAGTGAGTGCATTCACTTGATCAGGCAAAAGCCTTGTGAAGCTGTCATCACCCAGGACAACTAACTCACCCCTAGACATCCAGGGACCTTTAGGAGTCCACCTCTGACACACCCTCCTCATCACTGCCAGTTGGCCCTTCTGGGCAGCTTGGTTCTGTGAGGGGGAAGCCCTGGCCTGAGACATAATATCACTGGGGCTTGCAGGGAGGTTCCTGCGCAGCCCTCCCCATCACCCTGCAACCCCCTCTCCTTCTCCCTCTTGCCCGATTTGAGAAACCACCTGCTTGGAAGTTTTCCATGTGATATCTGTTCCAAAAGAAAGAAGTCTGGGAGATGGGCTACTTTGGTTACTGGTACTTAACCTTTGTTTATTGTGTTGTGCTTTTTCAAAATACCCATTCCCCATCTCCCATCTTAAATAGGTAAAAAAAACCCTGGGCTGTTTCAGTTCAAGGAAGTGTCTCCCGGCACTGAAAAACAGGGTAGTATTCACCTTCGAGGCAAATGAGACAGATATTTTTCTGATTCCTTGATAATTGTGAGAATTTTTGAAAGCCACCGTGAAGTGAGTGCCCCTTCTTGGCCATATTTGTCCAGCACTGTCAGTTGTACTCACATGTTATTTCCACTGCCACTCCAAGGAAAGCTGCTGACTCAACAAATGGTGCCTGAGTAGGTTTTTGTTAGCTTCCCACTGGTGACACCGTCAGGAAATATAGTCAGAGAGTGCAAGAGGTTGGACTGACAGTATAATCCTTTCCTTCTTTCTGTCGTTGAAGTCTGTTATGTTTTACTGGGGCAGATGTATACTTTTACCCTTTTCCTTCACCAAACCGTAGCTTTACAATATTATGCTAGCAGGTCCGTTTCTTGTCATGTATTTGTGAATCCATAAATAATGATACATTAGTGATTTTTTACTGTGGGTTGTCACAGAGACAGTATCACTTCCATTTCACTTGTAATTTAGCAATGTTTCCGTTTTCTCTGCTCCTAACTGAAATGGCAGTGTTGCACTGACGCATTAAAAGATGCTATTTGTGAATCGTTATTATTTAGTCTTTTTTTGTGCTTTGAGTGGAACCTGGAAGCCTTTACCCTGATGAAGTTAAGTGGAGCCGCCCTGTAGCCCCCACTTATGGTTTTCCTTGCCCTGGGTGTTTCAAATCAGCACCTGCACCGGGCTGTGTCTTCAGTAGGATTTGATACTGGATTGCCTGCTGCCTGGTGAAAACACACCAAAATACAAAAAAAAAAAAAAAGTGGAACAAGGGCCTTTGTGGACATTTTCAAATCACATTGAGTAGATAGAGCTGAAGATCGTGCCAATTGCTTATCAAAACACAGCCATGTCTTTCTGTGCAATTATTCCCATACTTATTCTTTGTTTATTGTTTCCACTCTTTGCATTGTTTTATCTTCTCAGTTAAGATGTACAGGGCAAGGATTTTTACTTTATACACTAACCGTAACAATAATCTTGTTTTTACAGCTATTGCCATAATACAGAGATAACCGTGTTTGTATTTTGATCTAGCAATTTTGGATAAGTCCTCTTTGTCCTTGTATCAAATTCACTCCCAAACCTTTATATGATGTGTGATATTTATCGCTTCAATCTTCCACATACCTTTTCTTTGTAAAACAATTTTTTGTTTGTTGTTTCACATTTTCTTATTTTCTTGTTATATCTTCTCTTTTAGGAGAAGAGAAGGGTTTAAAATTTTGCCCGGATCCTCAGAAGAAGTTGCTTCTTTTGATGCCTGAATCAAAGTATTAATGAAATAATGCTTCCGATCGAACAGGATTTCCTCAAGGTCCGTTGTTGTCATTGATGCCAAGTAGGAGAGAATCAGAGCATTTTCTTACATTCCTATGTTTGTCCTTTGGGATGTCTAGATGCCATCACATCATGTCACTGAATCAGGAGATGAAATCAAATTAAGTTATAGCCAAAGAAATGCTTTGCTTGGTTTTAGTTTGCTGTTTTCCTCCCTTTAAATATTTATGTTGTTTTCTTACAAGTTTTAGTTATCATATTCAGCAGCTATTTTACATTTTACATCAATGTAAGAAGCAAATTGATATAAGGGCTCTGACTCTTGATTGTCAGCAATTTGGGTACTTATTAAGTGGTTTAAAGGGTATTTAATTAAAGATGATGTGCTTGCTTAGCATTCAGCAGTCAGTAAAATATTTAGCATTTATGCCCTCTTAATTTATTATTTTTTAAATCTGATTGCTTTTACTGTAGTTCAAGAAGAGTTTTAGAAGCTGTATGCATGATGACTAACACTAATTACACCAAATATAGTCTTCCTCTTGCCCATCTTTATAATTAGAAAAATGAATTGGATATTACAAAGTGTTATGACTTTGCTTGTTCCTAATAAAAATATTTCCTCCCCACTCACTCACTATTTCAAAAGTTAAGAAACACCGCCAATAAAAGGAAAGATCTGTTAGTCAATGCCAGACATGGATCTGCATTGCGATAAGTCACACACAGGCTTGAACTCTCTTTTTCCCCCCTTTCTTTGTTCCCCAAATTAAATACCTATCAGCCATTAGCTTTTCATATCTTTCAAAATAGCCCAAGGAATTGCCCACATAAACAAAGGCAGCCATAACGCAGGACAAAGCGTTTTGGCAATGGAGGACAGTTGGACTAGATGATCTTGTAGGTCCTTTCCAACCCTGAGTTTCTATGATTTCTATGATTTTGACAAAGCACCAGTTTATTGTGGTTCCCTTTTCTCCAGGATCCATAGGAATGTTAAATTGACCTCCCCATGAATCCTTTGGCTACATCTACCAGGGAGGGGAAGGAGATGTAAGTGGTAAAAGCAAACCTCATGATGTGTCTTTCCTCTTAGTGAGGAAGAAGAGGGGATGCAGCAAATTGAAAGCTGTGAGAGCTACTTGCTTGTGGTGGCTGTAGCGGCTTGTGCTGGCATTGTGGCTCACAGCCAGCTCCAGCAAAGTTACCGATGCAGAGAGATAACCTCTCCTGTGGTCTAAAATCAACTGGTACAGTAAGAACTTATTAAAATGCCGGTAAATATGAACCAACATTGTTAGTCTTAACCAGGCTCTCTTTTTTTTTTTTTTTTTTTTTTTTTTTTTTTTTTTTTTGCATCATATGGCACCAGTGATTTGATATTAAGACTCCCAAATTTCATACTGCTGGTATCATTGAAGTCACAGTCCCAGTTCTCATATCTGCTCAAGGGTTAGAGTTCAACTTGAATATTGGTACAAGGAAGTGTTCTTTCCACTGGATTCAGTCCAATTCGCTTAGCACTGAAATGTTTCCAGTCACTTAAACTGGGAGCAGTCATTTAATTTAAGAGCAGATGCATTCCTTGTTAAAACACACATAGGCCAATGGAGTATAAAAGGCACAAATAAAAGCAACATGGGAAACCACAGTGAGGGTAAACCTCACCTTTCTCTGTCATCATAATTCCTTTGAGAGTCTGAACACACAAAAGACCTTTTCAAAATGGAAAGAAAAAACCCACACACTTTCTCCTGCTGATGCTTTTGAGAGCTGTTCCGTAAAAAGCAATATATATCTTAGGATTTTATGAGCTTTTAGTTATTTGGGAACATAACTGGATAAATCAAGTGCTGAGTTTTCTGGCTTAGATTTCATGAATCTTGAGACTCGTGTTTCTAAAGCTTTTTGGGCATGTTGAGGAGAGTTCCTTTAAAATATTATGGCAATATTTTTACAATTGTCATATCACAGTTGCCCTTCAAGAAGCCCAAAATAATGAAGAGCTTTGTTTAGATGTGGATTTTCTTTATACCTGGGCAGCTTTTGTTGAGCCTGGGAGGCAAGGAGGGCTCCTGATCTAAAAGGAAGGGTTCCAACTTCTCAGTCAATCTGAATGTTCTTGGTGGTCTCCCATGGGTAGGTGCATACCCTGACCTGCTGCAGCGGAGAGGCATGCAGCTCCACGGCCACAGGACATGGGCAACCTGTTGCATGAACAGGATGAGCCACCTGCCCCAAGTGACTGTACCCAGAGGGCACAAACACTCATCAAGACCAGGCTGGCAGCCCACAGACAGCAGGAGGGTGTGTGGTGCCCACAAGAGCTGGATCGCTTTCCCTTCTGACCACTGCAGCGGTCTCTCCCTTATGTTTTGAGTTTGTCGCTGTTGCCTGCAATAGTTGATTCCCATTGTATTAATCAGCCCTTAAAAACAAGTTAGTGGTGGAAACAGAGGAATTAACCACATTAACATGGTTTACACACTTTTAATTGGAGTAAAATGATGGGGCCTTCTGCCTTTCTGGTTTCTCAGCTGGCTCCAGGACCTCCAGCCCACGCTGGCAAAGGTGCTCAAGCAGAAATGGCTCTGTGAGGCCACCTTCCAAAAAAGAGTAGCTGACTGGAATAGGGATAGTAAAGCAGATAAAGATTTTTGAAAAAAGAAATGATGTCGTCATGGTCCATTTTTATAACTGTATCACTGTACTGTTTATATTTATAGGGAGCGATGGAGGGCCTGGAACAGAAAATCCAAGCTATTTGCAATTAGCCGGGCTGAGCTTCAGTTTTTATATCTCACAGCATCATTTTTTCTTGAGCAGAATCTTTCATGTAATGCTCATTCTTACTCTCTTTTACATTGGAGAGCTGCTTCTTGAAGCTAAAAGTCAAATATTTCTTATTTAAGTGCAGCCAAACTGCAGGTTCACCTAGTGCAGTACCCCATCCCATACTGTTGCCAAAAGCAGATGGCCAGGGAGAAGTATGGGTGGTAGCATCTGTAACATCTGCCCAACATCTCGCCACGTCAGGCTCACTGTTTGTGAGCTGATCATGGTATTCCTGTGCCTGTGTATTTCTGGTCTGTGAGTACCCAAGTTCCTTTCGAGCCTGTGCTCCCTAATGTTGGAGCTAAACATCCAGATTTTATTTGTATGTCCAGGATGAGCCTAAACATAGCACAGATTTAGCTCTATGCTTTATATCAACACTTTTGACAGTGTTACTAGAATGTTTTCTGTGTGGTTCAGAGTGTTTGGGGGACTAGCTTCTACATAAAGCTTGCAAACTCCTAGTGAATTCCAGGCGTAATTTTTATGCCTTAGGTTTATAACATTGGTAGCTTTAAGAAGTCATTCCCCAGCTACAGTTAATAGAATAGACTTTATTCCTAAATAAAGTACGATGATTATAAATTTGCAAATCTTTTCATGGAGTTGTTTAATCAGCTGGCCATTAGCATTCTTAATCAGCTAATGAACTGAAAACACAAACTTTGAAGTAAGTCAGTAAAATCTGCTTAAAAAAAGGAAAGTGGCAGATTGACAGAAGAAAAATACCTAATTATATTTAAAAAAAACCCAAAGGACCTTTCTTGTCCTTCAGCTAATCGGACTCCCTTCACAGATTCTGTAATGTCTTAGCAAATGGTCAACCATTTAAAATTGCAATATAATATTTTAGAAGACAAATTCTGTGTATATTTCAGCAACGAAAGCCTTTTCCATTTTTCTAATTATTGCATACATTTTGTTCATTAAAAAAGTTACTGTCAATGATATGCTGTTAATAATATGAAGAAAGAAATAAAAATTTCCTGTATGGATTAAAAGAAGTGTTTATGTGGTAAGATTTAAACATAGCATCTTATAAAAGTAAATAAAGAGATGTCCATTGGCAAGAACCATTCCAAAAAAATCACAAGACAGAACAAAAGCAATTTAAGATTTTTTTTTTTATATATATACAGTTAATACTCAGGATTTCTAGCACTTAAGACAGAAAATTAACATCTGTAAAAAAAGGCATACTTTCAAGGGAGGAAAGGTGGCTTTTTTTTCAGGATCATTTTATGGCTGAGAAATGTGGTCTGTCATTTCAGACAGCAATAATACTCAGAAGAGGTTTTTAAATTATATTTTGCTTTGCCTTTGTAACAGTAAATATTACAGCTACTAGGACAATGTAACATGCTACAGCACACTGCAGCAATTTTTGAGCTTTTACACAATAAGAAACAATAAATTTTCAGCAAGTTGTTGTTATAGGGTCACACGTCTGAAAAGTAGAGGTATTTTATTTTTTCAGTTTGAAAGAACTGACAAGCTTAGATCTTAGAGAACTGTGTTCTAATGAAAATGAATGCAGGGGTATATTTTTTAATATTTATGAACAGCAAAATTGCAAACAGCTTCTATTTTTCACATGCCATCTGATGTAGATCATTAAGGTTTTCGTTTCTAAATGCAATTTGTTTCAGCTGTGTGTTCTCCCTGCTGTTCAGATACTTACACGTACAATTGCTGCATAAATCTGTCTCTTTTAACTTTGTGGGCAGAAAAATGTAAACCTCGCTCAGTACACTTCCTATTCTGTCCCTGTCTGTGTTTATGGGCAGTTTTGTCTCCTTTTATCAGTTTATATAGTGCAGCAAATATTTGTGCTGCTTTTCAAGACGTATTTATTGAACGGTGCAGGAGATTATCCCTGTTGGCAAGGTTATATTGGCCTTAAATGTAGGAAGCATTCTGCTCTGGATCAGTTCCCGGTGGCCTGGGTTGGAATTCTATTTGAGAATAATATAGGTAGGGTCAGGGCATTCCTACCTCTGTGAGAAGGTGCTCGAGTGCTTTATTTCAGGTAATGTAGTTGTGCCGTATACATTTTACATTAGATAGCTTTGGTGAGCATCCTCTCCTTTTATACCAAACTTATTAACTCAATTAAGTCGAAGAACTCCACTGAGAACGCCTTCGGGATTCACATGCTGTGTATAGCAAGATTTATTACATATAACTGCTGCACGCAGAAGGACTACACCCCTGCAGTCTTCACTTGTAGCTGCTGTATTTGATAACAACTTGTATCCTTGGCAACCAATGGTGTGGAAGAAAAATGCTAGAATCACCTGAGTAACCATGGAGACCAAACCAGTGTTTATGGGTAACTGGATAATCTAACCCACCTACATGACATAGGAAATACTTGCTATTTAATACCTGGAGACGCTCACTCGGAATTAATCACTTGGAATGAGCCATGTCTCAGCATTATAAAACGTGAAGCAAAAAGCCACGTGCAGAATAGATGATAAATTAAACGAGGTGCCTCCTATCTGTAGCCTTTTCCTTTCTGATCACACCTAGACCCAGTAGCTGGGTTTCTGCTGTTCTGTGGGTGTACCCACTAGCGGCCGAGCACATGTGTGTTCCTGCGCTATAGCTTATGCCGCCGGTTCGCTGCACCACACTTGTCTACATTCCTGTACCTCCCCACACAGAGTAGCATCACACAAATACCGTAGCAGATATTCCCCAGGAGAATATCTCTGATGGAATAAAATAGCCTTGCGCTGGGGGGATATTCTGTATCCAGGGCCTGTTTTAGATGTCATTTGGGGAATTACTGAATTCTGATCTGGCCTTGATTTGGCTTTGAAATAAACTATTTATTCTCCTGTGTGTTGTAGTTTCAGCCCAAAATTACAAAAACCAGACTGACAGAGGGCCCTTCCTCCCCCCAAAAAGAAAGGAAAGAGATTTATGAGTTTAGAATGAACTAAATGACTCTAATGACATATTAATACGAAAACTAAAGTAGAAGAAGGTAATGAAATAGATACTATATATACAAAATCGTATCAAGCTCATGGAATGACGATCACATCACCAGCAGGCATCGGGAAAAGTCCCAGACTGAACTCGGTGACCAATAGGAGCTGGATTCCAGNCAGATGCTGAGTTTAGTCAGTTAGAAGAGACCCAGCTAAAAAAGTAAAATTACTAAACAGAAAATTGGTTTGTTTTACCTCAAACCAAGACATCATGTCACACAAAAAACAAGTTTCTGAAGGTTTAAATTACATAAAGTACTTTGATAATGAAAAGAAATGGTACACAGTGCTGGTTTAAGAAGGCTTTTGCCTGAGAAATGGGAGAAAATAGTCTGAAAGAAAAAAAAAATCTGAAAATCCTCTGATCCATCTGGTCTTGGCTGCTCTCTACAGTTGCAGTAGAGAACTGCCACTGGCTTCAGATGTACTTGGGGAACTGCGAAGGGAATCAAGTCAGTCAAGTCCCATTAAAAAAAAAAAGACATTTAACATAGTTTTTACAGGCTATTTCTTTTATCTCGGAATAACGCAGCATCCTTTGAGAAGAAACTGGCGTGGAGGAGAGGAGATCTGAGACTCGGTGCAGGAGGCTTGATCCTTTCTTTCTTCACCTTAAATCCTCCTGCTGCTCCTTTTGTGTGGGTCTGGTGTCCTTATTGCCGAGCTTGGTGGGAGAACACCGCAGGGACAAAGCAGAGGGGACGAAGGTTACTGCAGTGAGATAATGAAACGTGCAGCTGAAGGTTAATGTACACAAAACTGCCTTTGCCTCCGACAAATTTATTCATTTATTTTTAAATCAGGGAAAAGGAAAGAATGCAGGTGGAAGATATTCACTGAGAGTGCCCTAGAAAGTAATTGCAAGGAAAGGAGGTGGAGTTATAAAAAATGACAATTATACAGGACGCGATCAAGCTTATTGCGGGAAAAGCTGTGATTTAGGGTACAGAGTCACAGAACAGAAAGCTAATTTCAGACAGGCACTTTTTCAACAAGAAGTCAGGTACTGAGATATCTAAAGTCACATTACCTGCTAAAAAAGAGGTTTAATTAAATGAGAGACATTTTGGAAAACAGCAGTGAAGGTCACTAGCAAGTTGAAAGAAATGTCTGAAAAGTGAAAGATAAGAGAGGAATATGGTAATTTAGTCTAGCACAGCAGACAGATGGCAGTTTAATCATTATTAGGATGAAAGTGAGTTCTTTTTTTAGGCTACTGTTTCTTACTAGGAACTTACAGTGACATTTGAAAACTCTGAGAGCTCAGCCATAAAAAGGGGTGGCTCCTGAAAATGGAATCAACTGGCGATTGACTGACAAACAAAACATGTCAGTGGTGAAAGGAAGAGAGGAAATAATGCTAGGCTGGACATCTAATAGAATTACCACCTCATAAAAGATTGAGACCTGAGCTGCAAAGCCACTTAGAGATAATCACTGAGGCCAATGTGAATAAGAGCGTAGTACGTAGTTAACCTGCCCTTAGCAAAGTAAACAGCGGTTCCGTGGTAATGGTTTTTATGTGACTTTGTAACCTGTGGAAGAAAAGCTACTTCATCTGTCATTTCTTGGAGCTTTCTTTAATTTAGGTATATGATAATAAATTGCACTAATGGCTATTTTGTGAAGCGTGCAACACAGCTATTTCTTTAGAGGTAGTTTGAGAGATTTTCTGATTTAGTACTCCACGACACTAAAGAGAACTTGAAGTATATAAAAATACTAGAAAAGCTAAATACTATCTTCCAGAAATGCAAAAAATCTAAACCAATTTCACTTGTCATTTAAAAACATCAAAAAGGATTTTTTCTAATACATTTTTTTTCTAAGACATTGAAGCAGCAGCTATGGATTTTCTGACTTCTGTAGCTTTTGTGTCATTGCAGGTAGTTTGAATCACTTTTTTTTTTAAAGCTGGCAATCATTCTCCACTGTGAGACTTTGGTTTTGGCAGACTTGGAACGCTCGAGCTGCTCTGTTCTGAGCTCTTTCAGAGCTAAATTATTCTTCAAGAATACTTTATAATGGGTCAAGGTTTCCTAAGACTCTCTGGTCTTCCCGTCTTTTGAATGAAATTTTGAAGATAAACCTAAAAACCCTCTGCCTTTAGCTGCTTCAATTAATCGTGCCCCCAAATGCTGCTAGCTGTAAATCTGTGGGAAGAAATGTCAGTGACGTAGTGTTTAGCAGCCACTTTTTGGGGTAAGTTCATTCTCTCTGCTTCCATGGACTTTTTCACTGACTTTCCAGTGACATCTCTGAATTGCAGGATACCGTCAGTCAAATGACTTGAGAAAGAGTTTGATTTATTTGTGTCTGGTGTCCAGTGGACTCATGCTGGATCGAAGACACTGAGCAATTCAAGACAGAGGAACAAGACACTATGAACAACTAGGAAACCTGGGGTAAATGAATACTGCACGTAAGTGTTGGCCATTCCCGTGCCTGCGTGATGTAAAGGGCTTCATGCTCGGTCTGAATTTGTCTGTGTATGTAATGAGATTGTAAAAATGCTAGCATGGTGTAACAAAAAATAAATTTAAAAGTATTTGAAGTAGCACCAGCTCCTGCTGAGCATTCTGGCTTTGGCACCACGAGCAGGTAGGGCTACCTGACCAGTTAGAAAGGTGTGTATGAGTAAATACCTGTGGTTTGCTGTGTTAGTGTGGTCACGACTGTGACTGTCAAGCAGAACACTCTGGAAGCACTGACGAAAATATCTGCGCTACTAAACTACTACCATTGATGGTAATGGGGTTGGAAGAATGCTGTTCGCTATTTCCTCATTCAAAGTTACTCGTTATTCCACTCTTCCTCTTCCATCATTAAAGAAAATACTGTGTGTCATATTTGACAAAGATCCCCTCTCCCTCTCTTAATTGTCTATCAAAAGGTAATTGAAACAAATAATTTGCACAGTGCACAGAATGCATTAACTTGTCCAAATGATTAGAGCACTATGTAATTTACTTGAAAATCAGGATCAAAACACTAATTATTAACTAAACGAACACTGAAAATTAGTTACATCATTCTACATGACTTCTCTAATTTTTGTGTGATTTACTCAAACATACTTAAAGACCCAAAAACAAATGTAGAGATTCAGACATAGTATGTGAGGAAAATAACATAGCTTAAATCAGTAACCTGTATTCATCATTCATCAGCTCTAGGGAAACAAAACAGGAGTGGGGAGCATTACTTTACTGCCACTTCCCAGCTTACAATAACAAGCCCAGTAATAAACTTTTTAGAAATGCCCTGAAAACTATGGTAGAGGAGAAACACTTGTATTTTAAAGGCAGTCAAAACATAAACCTGATTCTGATCTGGACATCTCATTGCATTTAAGCATTTAAAGCAGAAAATAGGCACAATTTTTTTCTCTTTCCCCAGCAACCTCACAGATTCTTCATCAGCCTGAGCATCCTTTGTCAGTCTCATGTGAAGAGATCTGTTGAGGACAAGAAGCCTTAGTAGGGCTAGGGAAATGCTGAAGCAAAACCAGCAAATATTTTGTATATGATGAACACAGGGTGAAAGGAACAGAAAAGAATTACGTTAGGTGTGGAATTGCACAATGATATTTGTGTTTTTAACCACTGGGTCGTGCAGTTTTAAGTAGCGAAGTCAGGAAATACTCTGAAAAACTTCTGTTCCTATGAAACCACTGAAGGTAAAACTGGTGTACACAGACACATATTCCCCAAAAGGGCATTTACGTTTGCATTCAGAGCATGAAGGTAATGAAAAATCTGCTTCTGAAAATCCTGCCCAGGATGACTTCAGTCACTACTTATTCATGCAATGATTTTGCATTTTTTCCTAATTTTAAATAGACAAAGAGTGCCAAAAGGAAAAAGGAGATGTTCTGCCTAAAATCCTCCTTTGGTCTTCACTTGTCCAGAACTTGAAGAAGAAACAGAATATATTTTTTTACTTGACATATGCTATGCAATAGAGATTTTGAAACCAAAATGAAAAATAAATTTGTCTGTCACAATATTTCTTAACTCGCTAGTCACAACTTGTTAAAACTTCATTCTGATGTATTAAAAACTTCTTGAAGAGCACACTTTTCTCTTCTAGCAACTATGTGTGTGTGATTATCACTTTCGAAATGCTAAAGGAAACAGCATGGTGTTTAAAACAGCTGCCACTTTCTGTAGTATGTAGTCATTTTCAGTGAAAGAAAAAAAGATTTAGGTAGTTATTTATTTTTGATGCATTCTACCTTGCATGGCAGTGTAAAATTAAGAAGTGTATCATGCAGTTCCAAATATTGCCCAAAACCAGAGATACTGATATTTTTATCAGACATGTTTCAAATAGACCCAATCCCAAATTATTTTGGCCTGACCTACGTTTTTCCCCGAAGTGGCAAATCTAAGGAAATTTTGATCTTTTTCTCCTGTTGGAATGAAATTATAAAATAAAAAATACATCTGATAGATGTTTTGTGGCTGAAGAAAACTCCTGCCCCCGTTTCTAGACGGACTGGTCCACAAAATGTTCTTTTTGAGACGGCATCAGGGGTAATTCTCTGGTGATAAATTCTTGTTCCTGGAGGGCAGTCAGCTGTTTTGGGATGTTTCCAAAGGCAGTTGAAAAATGTTTGTGTAATTAAACATGCTAGTCATTTCCATTACTAAAATTAATCTTTACCCTTTGTGACTGGATATGCTATAATTGTCAGGAAGCTGCCTGATCAGTAACTGTAATTTATATAATATTTTGAGGTGTTTCAGTATTAAAAGCTTGATACAAATTCAGGATACTAATAGCAATCTTGAGAATTTCAGGCAGCTCAAATTGAAATTCTCATTAAGGTAAAAAAATAAAATTCAAACCAAATCCCACAAAATTCAACTAACTGATCTTTAATCTAAATAAAGCTGTATCTGTTGTCATCAGCAAACCAACTTGAATTGGGGAATGAAACTTAATTTACTTCCAATTAATATAAATACATAATAACTGATTTGGGTCTTGTGAAACAAAGAAGGCAGATATTTAAGCACTTGGGCAAAACACCTTCAGTGGTGTCACCAGCTCCCCTCAGCCCTGCCCTGAGGAGGGGCTGTTGGAACCAGCTGTGTCCTGCATGGGGCAGCCCAGGCCTTTCCTCAGAGGTGCCCCTGCAGCTCCTCACCAGTGAATCCCATATTTATATTTTGTCTCTTTTTGTAGGATCATAGAATCATTTGGAGTGGAAAAGACCTTTAAGCTCATTAACTCCAGCTGTTAACCTGGCACTGCCAAATCCACCACTAAACCATGTCCATGAGCACCGCATCTACAGGTCTTTGAAATGTCTCCAGGGCTGGTGACCCAATCCCTTCCCTCAGGAGCCCGTTCCAACGCTTGTCGACCCTTTGGGTGAAGAAATATTTCCTAATATCCCACCTAAACCTCCCCTGGTGCAACTTGAGGCCATTTCCTCTCATCCTATCACTTGTGACTTGAAGGAAGTGACCACCACTCACCTTGCTGCAACCTCCTTTCAGGTAATTAGTTGTAGAGAACGATAAGGTCTCCCCTCAGACTCCTCTTCTCCAGGCTAAAAAAGCCCACTTCCCTCAGCTGCTCCTCATAAGACTTGTACTCTAGACCCCACACCAGCTTCATTGCCCTTCTCTGAACATGCTCCAGTATCTCAATGCCTATTTGCTTTGGGCTTTATTTTTTCAGGTCAGACCTGTTTTGTTTTTTCCTAGCATTGCTGACTTCCCAGCTTAACTACTGACCTGCTGGATTGCATACCTCGGGCCTCTGAAGATCTCTTCCAAAGAGCTCATCTCCATATTTAGTACCCTATAGTATAGAAAAATAATGTAACTAAATAGGATAAAAGTTTTCACCTGGTCTGGAATGATGAGTAATGTTCATTCAGCAAGAGAACCGCGGAGAGCTGTTTCAGTGAAGTACAAGAAGAAATTGTTTTTTGCAGAATTATCTAAGTGACAGTCAGATATATCAGCTTCAGTAGAGTGTGACTATTTTTTATCACTGTAGTAGCAACAATGTGATCATTTAAATGCATAAATATGAGTTGAATAGAGACAGATCATGTTTTACCTAAAACATGTCAAAACACTAGGAGCTTACTAAGTGATGAAAACAATATTAAGAGGGAGGGATTTTTGCTTTCCCTTTGGAACTGGCAGCTGTTGGCAATGGTGTCATATCCATGCAAAAGGAGAAGGTCAGATTTCCAGAGGGATGTAGCCAAGTCTTCTCTCACAAAATGAGTACCAGCCTTACCTTACAGATGCCTCAGAGTCTAAAGGATTCTGTAAAGGGTATTCTAAAATCTGTATAGTTTACATAAAAGAAATTTGGTATTTGTAAGTATTTTTCTCCTCCCCTATTCCCTTTTTCTTCCTTTCTTTTCCTCCATTTCTTTCCTCCTTAATTTGTTTGTAAAATATGCTCTTACTTTTCACCACTAAGTCTGTTGCATTTCATGTCTTTTTCCAGGTACGTGGGGAAGAAAATGCTTAATCTCTCTCACATCTCACATCTTTCTTATATCTTATTTGGAAAGTGTCCTATTGCATTTTTCCATTTATATTATGTTACATTCTGTATGTGTCTGACAACAGGCTGAAGATTTTTTTAGCTTAATTGTTCATTTTCATCTTTTTAGTTTCTCTTCTACTTTTTCCATCAGTCTGTAGTTTCAGATCTTCATATGTTCGTACTCTGGGAAAATTCAAATAGTATTTTTTAATAAAAGTTTCTAAGCATTTCAATGTAAAATAAGAATATACCATTTTATCTTGGGCACTTCCTTGGGATCTTCCATTTTGGCTCTGTAATATATTTCAAATCGTGTTTCTCAGTTCAGTCGTAGATAGGAAGCAATTGAAACAACAGAGTATTAACAACAACATAGCATTTTTTTTTTCATTAGTACATTGTGAACATGGTGCAATTTGACCGCTTTCCAATCAAACAGTTTTACAGTAAGACTGTCTCCTAACGGCAATGCAACTCTTTCCTAGGTCTGTGTGACGAGTTTGATGGCAGAACTCAATAAAACAGAATAAAATATTATGGATACTCCCTGCTGAAAGTAAGATTCACAGTCCTCAAAAGCAAAATATTACAGCAAATTCCATGGGCTTGTTGTATTTTTTATTATTGCTATTCCTTTACATTTGCCTTGTTATGTGTTTAAAATACCTATAGGTATAATTTTTGAGAAACATCTCAATGAGAAACCTTGAGCATAAAGGAATACTGAGATATTGAGGTACCTTCATTTTATCTCCCTGAACTGATGGCAGTAATTATTAGGCAGTAATTGAGGGTGGTCTTCCTTCATTCTTCTGTAGATACAGGTCAGCTGGAAGGCCAGATTAGGGTAAAATTTCACCTGAAGAACTTCATGGCAGAAACTGCTGTTTGAGGTCTTTCCCTTTTCCTTTCTTGCTCCTCTGCAATATGGGAATTTCTCCTCCCTGCCTATGGGAGGTGTAGGAATAATCCCATCCATCCCTGCTCACACCTGGTTGTACTCCCAGCACCTGGAATCCTGCTGTCAAAGAATGAGTACTTGCGGCTCACTTTCAACCCCTCTTGTTGCTGTGGAGAACAGCAGCCACACAGGTACTGTTACTGGCCCTGCTTTGGGTCTGTGATTGATTCAAAAAGTCAAATTACTTGTGAACAATTCTATTTGACTCTTAGGTGCCAAAAAATATCACCGTGCCATTAAGTATCACAATAATGTTTTGGGCAAGGCACATTTTGGAGAGTACTTTGAGGAGGTAGAGAAGCAGCTGCTAGTATGTACTGTTATCTACTGTTAATAATACACCACTTTGGAAAGAGGAATATTAATTGCCATAGCAATATGTGTATGACACTTCAAAAACTCCCCATGAGCAAAGAAGGTCACTGAGGATTGGCCAACTGCCACCTGCGTTCCTTTAAAAATACACTTTTCCAAGCTAAATTAGTATAATTGCACATAGCAACCATGAGAATAGCTTTTCGGTTTTGAAAGTACCACCTCATTGTGACTTTATTTTGCTTTTATCACAACTGCTCATGATGAGACAGGACAAGAGGAGGAGAAAATTTGCGTGAAAGGTGGACAGTTGAAAGCTAACCAGAAGTGAAGTCCAAGGAGGGAGGGAAAATGGAGAGAAGGTTGCTTGCTTCAAAGAAGGATGTGCCCAGAGATAAAGGTGGCTGTGGCTAAAAGGGAAAGAAGGGAGCAGGAAGATGGGGTGGTGCAGCTGCCTCAGAAAGCAAAGCTGAGCTGAGGCAATGAGGAGAAAAAATGCTGACAGTGCAGACAATAAATCAGATAAGGGGAAAAAAATAATGGTATTTCCATAGAAGGGGTTCCGTTTTTCATCTTGACAACATTCACAGTCTGCTCTGATGCCACTTTTGCACTTACACCTGCTGTGTGAGCAAATATTATAAGTAGTTCTAAATGTTCTAAATGAGAAGCAGTTCCTAACGCAGAAGGGCAGTTACTTCTCTGACAGTAACTAACAGTGTCAGCACTGTTTTACACCTTCACACAAAGTGCAGTTAATGGGAAAACACCTACGGAAGCGGCTTAACTATGGCACCTTGCACATTCCTCCCAGACTGCTCGCCTAAAAAAATCAATGTTTTTTATTGATGCCATTATCAGTAAGGCTGGTTATTAATTGGTAGTCATATAGCCTTTCCCTGACCTGGATTGTCAGTACAATTAAAAAAAAAATCAAAACAACAGCTCATATTGGATTTTCATTTTGCTCAAGTTCAAACTATGACCTGAACTTCACACTGAAGTCTGAGCTGAAATACCGAAGGGAGAGGGGGAAGTACCACATTTTACAAGATTAAATCCTCTTTTTGACTTTTACCGCCCAGCTCCTGCTTTTGGTAGTGAAATGTAAATTTCTTTTCTGATTTTGGGGGGCATCAATTCTATGACATTTCCCCCTACTTTGCATGCTGGACCCAAAGTTCAATATCTTTCACTTAAATGCTACCAGCTAGATCAGCAAGAGTTAAACTGGGGAAACAGAATGTACTTGCTGGATGTATCTGTATTTGTTCCCCTTCCTCTCAGGTTCACTACAGACAATAATCTTTCTTTCTCATCTGATACAATTTCTCTTCATGTAAAGGGAGTACAGAATGCAATCTAGTTTGGCAATATTGAAGTTGCATTAATAATAATGAATATAATCACATATTATGATAAACACGTATCATAGCTCCTTTGCACAAATCAGCTACAAATTATAACAAATTATAACAAAAAATCGATGCATCAGCCTGTCACCAAAATACCTGCAGTGAGAATTCTTAAATTATGCCACAAAGCCTTTCCTCACTTGTGGATTTTCAATAGCATAGGAAAAAAAATTAAAAAAAAATTGTATCTGTTTTCTTCCAGAAACTCATATTGGGTTTTCAGTTACTTTCAGGTCCCAGCAAACCTACTTCTTATTTCACGCACAGAAATGTTTCTCAAGAGTCAGACTTTTTTGGGTCATATGCAGATTATCTTCAATCAAACCCTTTGTCTCCTTTTTCAATAAAAATGATTATATCTAGTCGGAGTGTAAAGATGATATGAGGAAGCAAGGACTGAGGTCAGTGGGCTGGATCAGAGAAGTCAGGGAACTTGTTTCTGAATTTAGAAAGAACCGACTCGTGAAACTGAAGTCCTCTCTCAGAGCAAGAACCCTCAACATCTTCTGCCTCTGATTTACAGCTGCACAGCTATAGTTTAAAGGGTTTGACATCAGTAGTATGTGAGGCTCTAGAGAATTTCTGAAGGGAAGAATTAATCAACAACGTAAAACTAAGCAGGCTGAGTCCTACATGTGATCACCAAAGATGAAGTATGCCTGACTGACCTGTGTCTTTTGTCAAATTAAATGATAGATTTACTTTCCCAGTATAAGAAATAGAGTAGCTATAATCGGGGCAAGTCACCAAAGTGGTATGACCTGTGGGGAAGTGGACAACAAATCTAGTCCTGTTGCCTAATAATAATGTATTTATCAATGTATAAAAATTCTGATCCACCTTTCAGAAAAATGTATTCACATACTCTCTGTTACTTCAAGAATTGGATGAGATAGTCCTTGGACAGTCTGGTTTCTAAGGAGGAAGAGGAGAAAGGCTTAGAAGAGCTTGGCTAGGCAGGCTAACGAAATGAGGCTTCCAAAAAGTAAGCCTTGTTTTGGTGGCTTTGTTTTGAGCTGGTTGGTTCACAGGTTCTCTTTGCTGAGCAGACATCTGCAGAATACAGCTACATGGGCACAAGGAGGAGACCAGCAAGAGGGTGGAAGAGTCCATTGAAAGTGGCAGTCTGGGACTTCTCTTATTGCTTGCCATGTTTGCTCGTGATGTTTGGAGTTTTCATTGAACCATAACACCAGGGTGTATATTTTCAGCTCAGTTGGCCTGGGTAGCAAGGCCTCAAATACAGAAGAATGTCACTAATTTCCAATGTCCAGAAGTCTTTGTCTACCACCAAATCATGAGGGAAACAGGGAACACAGCCTCACTAGATGTACAGCTTGTTACTTATTTATCATTTATAGCCACCTTTGAGAAAGCCATGAGGGGGGTTTGGCTTTTTTTTTTTTTTCTAAACTCCTGGCCAAAGCCTTATTTTTCGATGTTTAGGCCATTTCTGATTTCGATTTCTCAATGGGTCAGATGATTTGAAGAATTGTCCTGTGAGTCAATCAGAGTGCCAGAGACCACTGCAGACTGGCTTCATCTTCACTCCCATCGGGTAGCTGAGGCAAGAGCCATCTGGGGACAGCAGTGCCTGGGGGGGGGCTTCCCATCCTGACACTGAAAATCCCATCTCCAGGCCCCAAGGACGTCAGGGGCTCTCCAATGGACTCCTCCTGTTGCCCGGGGAGCAGCAGCCCGGAGGAGGCCAGGCCCTCTCCTCCCCTCTGCCTCTCTGCTCCTGTCACCTGCCAGGATGAAGCCAGTCCTCTTGCAGGGATCCAAGCAGTTGGATTGCCCAGTGAGAGCAGTAGGTTGTCCAGGGCAGGAACTAGGATGCCTTGTGAGGGTACTTTCTTGCCCAGGGGTGATCCCAGGTTGCCCATCAGATGCACCGTCTTGCCCAATGACTGCATCAGGTTGCCATGGAGGATGCAGAAAGTGGCCCAGGCAGAACCCGGTTACTGAGCACCCTGTGCTCGTGGCAACGCTGCACTGCTTCTGTGTCACAGACTGTGCTGGGGATGCTGCTGTGTCTGGCAGTGCTGCCACCGAACCCAAGAGCACAGCAGTGAGTCACAGCTCCCCCCAGGCACCTGCAAGCCCCTGGAGGCCAAGGGTGAGTGTGTACTGGGAGGGGAGGACTGAAAAAGCAAGTATTTTGCCTAATCCTTCCCAATATCTCTTCTACCATCCAGATGTACCCAAAATAGGTGGTCAGGGACTCCCATCGTGTGTCCATGTTCAGGGATGGCAGAAAGTGTCACCCTGGGATGGCTTACCTTAGGGGGACACTGAAGCTTTTATTTCAGGTGGAAATGCAGGGAAAAGTAACCCAGGTCTATTCCCAAGGGCTTTTCCTCCCTTTTCTAAGCAAAACGGAGCTGGCATTCAGTGGTTTTTGTTGGACCTGAGCACAGACATTTCATACTTGGTTCTGCCAAACTGGCTCACAGGGTTGTGATTGTGAAAGCTTTTTTGTTAAATTTGAGAGTGTGAGTTTCCTGCTGCCTATCCCACAGCCTGTTCAGCCAGGTTGGATCCTGGGGCAAGACTCTGTGCTCTAACTAAAGGACCTGTTATCCCCCTGCATTCACTGTTCATTTATTTAAGAGCTGCATTTGGATACACTGAAATATCTGAATGCATCAAATGGTTACTGGCAGGTTGATTTCATGCAAACATCTCATTTTTAAAGGGATCGAGTAGCTTTCGTACTCTAACAAATGGGATTTTCCTCATGCTTTGTGTCAAATCCCACTCCCATCCAGGGATCTTATAGCACACCAGTCTCCTAATCTTTCACTGGGGCCCTCTGCCAAGCTGGGAGCAGCGGGGCCGGGATGGTACGGAGAAAGGACATGTCCAGCTGGCTACAACAGCCATAGGGCCTTGTTCCTGCCAGTGGGTGACACTTACAACCTTACAAGAGCTTCATACCGAGTGCAACATAACCCTACTGAGTCCTCAGAGTCAGTTAATTAGGTAAATTTGATGGCCCTCTGCGTTTTCTTTCTGCTAGCAACTGACTAATAACCTCAACCTGAAAAGAGCAACATCACCCATAGTTCTTGGGCGCAAAGTCTTCATGTGTGGCCATTCCTCCTAGGGCTACTGCCAGGCTGGTGTTTACACACCCGTCTGAAAAGACTTTGTGGGATATCTCCTTTCTAAGCATAGTGGTTTTACATCAGGTGAGCCATAGACATTTTCCTTTCTTGTTATTTTGAGGCTGAAGTAGTTGTGTGTGTGTGTGTGTGTGTTCAAATTTTAGTATAGTCCTGCAAAACTCAGCTCAGCTGCAGACTCCTCCCTCAACCATTTAATGCAAGTGAAAATAGAGGGGACAAGGAGGGTGTCCCTCACCCACAAATTGTGCTGCGTTGGTAGCAGCTCTATGTCCAAAGGGGCGCAGCTCTCAGGGCTGGTAATGGCATTTTGAAAGAGAAAGTCACAGCTGGAGTACTAGAAGATAAGCAGATACGCCAGCCAAAAGAAACAAATGAACAGTAAAAAATCAGCAACTACAGTTTCATGGGGTTGACAGATTGAAGGAAAATTAAGGTCTGGTAACGCGTCATTCTCCTGAGCAGCCATGATTTAGTTTTGTCCGCATTTCAAGGCCTGACACTCAATACTAACAACAAAGTCAAAACCTTTTCTGTATAGAAATGCTTGGGATGCTGTCAGAAGGGATTTCCTTTCAAAAGTTTTAGGTCTGTGCAGGCAATGTGTGCATCACCATTTGTGTTACAAGTTGCCTATGTTGCTGTAAGAAGTAAGGCAAGTGCAGGAGCTTACTGAGCAAGGTTGTCTTCTGTCTCCTCCTCTGTGCAGGACACATACCTGAATAGCAGTGTTCAAGAATGGAGCCTGTTGGTTCTCCCTTAACGGCAATATACACCCACCCACGATCAACAGCTACCAAGTTACTACCTGCCATCAGTGCCATGGCTTCAAGCTATAAGGACCGTTTTCCTTACTACCCATTGCCTCAGAACTCCAGCTTCCCCTGGATGTCCAGCACCTACTATAAACCAGCTGCCATCAATGAAACTTGGGCTCCCTTTTCCAAAAGTTTCCAAGGGATGACTGCCAGCAAAAAGCTTCCTTTTATTTCCAACAAACCAACCTTCATCACTCGTTACACCCCTGATGACTGGTACAAGTCCAACCTGACCAATTACAAAGAGTCGGAGACTTACCAGCATGATGCGCAATGTTTGAGAGTTAATACGTCCCACATGATTGAAGATAAATATCAGCAGTCAGAGAAAACACAGGGAGAAAACACCAAAAGCCTGGGAATACGTGCTAATGATATTGGATTCTGGAAATCGGAGCTCTGTCTTGAGCTGGATGAGATGATCAAGGAGACCAATGCCCTCACAGACACGAAGAAACGACTGGAGAGAGCCTTGGCAGAGACAGAGCCCCTTCTCCAGGTAAGCACCCCATTTAGTGGGCTGCAAGCTGTAGCCTACTGCTGAAACATCTGCAGCCACTCAAATGTCTCAATAAGTTTCACTGCAGCTCCATAACATCTAGAAGGTTTTTATGAAGAGACCATTAGTAATGCCTTGCCATCTGCTGCATCCCCTATTGGCACGTGCTGAGCCCATCAGAACCAGGTATTTTTATAAGTGGTACATCCAAAATCATGGTTTGGGAGACAAAAGCCCATGTCTTACTACAAGGCTCTGGTGAGGTCAGCGTTAAGGCTGACACAGGTCCCTGCTGTGGTTGCACCAGAGCCATGTGTGTTCTCTCATGTTGATTTAATGCTGATGTTGCAGCTCAGCTGCTCATTGTCACCTAAACCAGCTGCCCTGGGCACCTTTCAACACCTGCTGTCATCTCTGTGTCTGCCTAGAATTTCTTTATTTCCATTCCTTGAGAGGGGGATAGTGCCTACAGGGAACCCTGCCCCTGCAGCCAACAATGATGGCATGTCCCCAACAGATCACTCAGGAGTGCTTGCTTCAGCGGGAGAAGAGGATGAGCATCGACCTAGTCCATGATGACGTGGAGAAAGAGCTCTTCACAGTAAGCTTGGCAACTCAGATCACGTGCTAAAGCTATTTTAACCTAAACTGCCCTAAAGAGACTTTGCAGTTCAGTTCCCTACCTGGGCCCTTTGTGCTGGTCAGGTGCTCAGCTCTTCAAGCCCCCAAAACCTGCTGGGCCATGAGACAATGTTCCCCCACGCAGCAGCTCACCCATGCAGTGTGGGTAAGAGTGGCCCATACAGAGCAAGGAGTAGCTGAAGGCCAGCTCTGTGTTTGTGTAGCACATTGGGGTCCTCTGTCCCTCCTGAAGGAGTCTGTAAGACTGTCCTGCCTTTTGGAGCCACACCAGAACAGGTTCTCTATGGATCAATGTCATATACGTCTATCTCTGTAACTATATCACATACATATATCTCTCTGTATCTCACACTCATAGGTGCACATACACATCTGGAGAAGGCAGTGTGTGCTCAATAGCTTGCCTGGTTTTCCACACTCCATTAGTTGGTCCAATAAAAGAGATTACATCTACCCTCAGCTTCGCTTTGCTCAGAGCATCGTGGCCACAGTAGGACTGATGCTGTGTGTGCTTAGGCAATGGATTTTATAGAAACCATAAGAATGGGCACTCCTGCCTGCCTTTAGATAGTCTGCTTTCAATTATAGCTAATAAGCTGAATGTTTCTTAAAAAATTCAGACCAAGGATTTACACCAAAGTCAAGTCCAGCTCTTCTTGTCCCGTATGGACGGGATTTCTCCTGTGGAGGAAAATAATTTGGGAGCAAAAAGGGCAGATGCTGATTTGGGTTGGAGGGGGGTAGTTCTGCTGGTGCAGGGAACCCCTCTGCCTGTTCGGACCAGGTCAGGGTCTGTCCCTCTCCATGCAGTGGAAATAACCAGCACTTGACACTGATGTCAAGATGAAAAAATACTTATCAACTCCCCTTGAAAGTGAATGCAAAGGCCATGGTTGCAGCCACAGCACCCTTCTCTCCGCGCCTGAGCGTTGCTCTCTGGGTCAGCTGTACATGCAAGTGCACTAGGGCTGGGTGGCATTTTTTCCACTCCCTGCCTGTTTGCTTTGGGCAGAAAGACTATCAGGCAAGTTCTTGCTGTGCAGAGCATTAAGAACATCTGAGGGGATGACTGTGAGCAGGATGACTGAGTATGGACACTGATGAGAGGTTCGTGTTTTGCCTTTGCCCAGGAAGTTGATGT
The DNA here is from genome assembly GCA_013400055.1 of Nycticryphes semicollaris. Classification (NCBI taxonomy): domain Eukaryota; kingdom Metazoa; phylum Chordata; class Aves; order Charadriiformes; family Rostratulidae; genus Nycticryphes; species Nycticryphes semicollaris. The sequence goes on from VXBJ01006754.1 coordinate 394,204, forward strand.
CATCAGGTCGTGCCAGGAGAGGATGCAACAGTACCTGGATATGGCAAAAGCCCAGCTCATGTAAGGAGAAGCTCCTTATCTCATGCCATAGGGATGAGGTGCATTTGCAGTTGTGATGTGAACCCCCAGCAGACCCTGACCTTTACCCTCACCCCTCAGCTGTAAAACCCACGCAGGCTCCATGGGAAGCAGGCAGCAATGCTCATGGGAGGACAGAGCTGCCCGGGTGGGAGCTGGAGGGAAGTGGATTGGAGAGGAAGTTCTTCCACCTGTACGTCCCCACCGATAGCTGTTGTTTGCATGTTGAAGATCCAACAGGGTGGCCCAGCATGAGCTGGAGAAGGACCTGGCCAACAAGCAGGCAGCCCATCACATCGATAACAAGTGCTACAACCTGAGCAACACCTCTGACGGCATCAGCTACTACCAAGGGGTGGAGCGAGTCGATGCCACGTGAGTGCATGCTTGGCAGCACACCAGCACCATGCTGTCCCCGGGGTGCACAGTGCCTCTTCCTGGCAGGGAGCTGCTTGTCCCTGGCCCACTGTAAAGGCACATCCCATGTGCCTGGACTCACTGGCCTCACAGTGGCCATTTCTTTCCACCCATATTTATAATTATTTTTACTGTTGTTCTTATTCTTATTCTTATTCTTATTCTTATTCTTATTCTTATTCTTATTCTTTTTTTCTGTTATTGTTCTATTAAACTACCTATCTCCACACACAAGTTTTTTTCCTTCCCTTTCCCCTCCTTTACACCACATTCTCTGTGCCCTTCTGGGATGAAGGGGGAGAACTGTGTGAGCGGCTGTGTGGGCCGAGCTGCTGGCTGAGGTTAAATCACAACCTATGGTCAAACAAAAAGTGTAGATTTAAGAACATTTAATCCAAGCTGCTCCCTGGATGGGTCCATGCCTGCCTATGTCCAGCTTCAGCAGCACAGGCTTACCATGGGCCTCTCCTTCCCCCTTCTCCCTAGGATCTCAGTGCCGGACTCATGGACCAAGTTCACGGATGACAACATCCTCCGCTCCCAGAGCGAACGGGCAGCCTCTGCCAAGCTGCGGGACAGCAGCGAGAACCTACTGGTGGTGACAGCCAACGAGATGCGGTGCCAGTTCAGCAGGGTGAACGTCGCCTTCACCAACCGCATCGCCGAGACAGCTGATGCCAAGAGCAAGATTCAGACCCACCTGGCCAAGGTAGCCTGAATGTCTCCCTTTTGGTGCGATGCTGTCACTTCCCAGGGACACCTCCAAAGCAGAACCCTCCATACAGGCCTGGCACAAGTAGAGTAACAGTGACCGCAAGAAGCTGTTTATAGTATCATTTTTCTCTTTGAAACTCCAAGTCCTGGGGGCTTTCTTCTTGGAGTTGGCACTGTAATCTCATCTCAAGAGATCCTGTCTTTTGCTAGTGCGTCCTAGCTGACAGCCTGGGAGCACAGGAATTTCCAGCAGAAAATGCCAGTGCTGATTGCATCTCCTAGGAGTTACTCCAGAAGTGCTGACTGCCCTGCAGGAAGTCTTCACTGGGCTTCTTCTGGGGGATTTGCAGGCTTGGTTCTCCTCCAGGGACATATTTTTCAGTCTCAGTGTTGTGTGGTTGCTGCATGGGTATTCATGTATTTGCTCTGCCAAGCAGAGGACGTGGAGATCAGTGATGGGCACCTGGCTCATCCTGGTGTGTCTGAGAGATAAGAGATAATATTGATTATCTGAGCAGAGACTGGGCTTGCAGCATTGCAGGTTGACTCCACGTCCTTCAGTGAGGATCCACGAAAAACCTTCCCTCTCTTAGTTGCTATTGATGGATGATCCTGCAAGAAATATATTTGGGAAGCTGTTAATTCAATATGTCCATCACTGCTCCAAAGCCTCCTCTGATGTGACAGCAATAGCAAAGACAGGCTTTCCCCTGAAGAGGAGTCGCTGCTGGATCTGGCCCTTGATATGTGGCAGTGTGACAGTGGTCTGAGCCCAGGGCCTGCTTACTGACCTTGTTTTTTTCTGCAGATGGACAGGAGAAAAAGGAAATTATGTTGTCACTTGAGAACATATTTTTCATTTATGCATGTGTTTCTTTTTTATGTCAGACACTGCAGGAAATCTTCCAGATGGAGATGAACATAGAAGCCATTCAAAAAGCCATGAGGGACCAAGGGCCTCCTTTCAAAGTGGCTCAGACCCGGCTGGATGAGCGCACATGGAGACCAAACATGGAGCTGTGCCGGGACACTGCCCAGTTCCGGTAAGGCAGGAGCAGGGGGCCAGCAGGGTCCTCGAGGAGTCATATGTGGTAGCACTCAGGAGCATCACTGGATGACAAAATTCATCATGCTTTTTTTTTCCTAATTAGTCCTTCCATACGTGCACTGCTCTAATCAAAAGCAATGAGCATGTATCCTAGCCTTTGGGTACTGGGAAAGCTCTGCACCCACACAGGGGTCTGTACACCATGGCCAGGTACAGCCTGATGCCACCCCATGAAGGTTTGGATTTTTACCACCGGGGTAAGCCTCCTTTTCTTTCCTGCCTGCTTCATGGCAGTTGGATGTGTTCAGTTTTGAAGGATAAGCCCTTTATTCTCTAAGAGGTTTTTGCTGAGAGGACTTAGGTCCTTCCTTTTGGAGAATGGCAAGAAAGGGTTCACCCTATGAAGAAGCAGTAGGGGCCGTTCTCACCTCCCCTGGGGACACTGGAAATCTTTCCAAGGACATAGTGAGCTCTGTGGGATAGCACCCCAAAGGGCTGTGGAGGAGCAGGCTGCCCTGAGTGCCCAGCAGCACCCCCTGTGAGGCACCCCGAACTTCACACCTCCTCCTGGGTACCCAACTGGGCAGGACTCCAGGTGAAACCTTTTAAAAGCAATTGAAACCCAGCCCCACAGCCTGTTTAACATCTCACATGCCATTGGTTTTTTCCATCTTCCACTTGTTTCACATCCAATTTTCACCTCTCCCAGCTGTCCTCTTTGTCCTGCAATGTGTGTGCATCTGTAGGTGTGGGGAGGACCCTTACACAGGGAAATCCAGGAGGGGGAACCATCAAACCTGCAAAGGTTCTGCCAGGCCTGAAGAGTTGTGATGAATGGAGTTAAATTTGGTTGGTGGCTGGTCAGAAGTAATGTTCTCCAGGGCTCAGTAGTGAGGTCAGTTCTGTTTAATATCTTTATTGATGATCTGGACAAGGCGGTCAACTGCACCCTTGGGAATTTTGCAGATGACAGAGTGTTGATCTGCCTTGAGGGCAGGATGGCTGCACAGAGGGATTTGGACAGGATGGACTGATGGGATAGGGACAATGGTATGAAGTTCAACAAGGCTGCTTAGGGAAGTGGTTGAATCACCATCCCTGGAGGTATTTAAGAGACAGATAGATGCGGTGTTCAGGGGCATGGTTTAGGGTGGATTTGGCAGTGCCAGGTTAACAGCTGGACTCAAGGAGCTTAAAGGCCTCTTTCAACCACAATGATTCAGTGATTCTATGCTAGAAATACTCCTGTGTGAAACTGGTAACAAGGGTTCCTTGCTGTTTTTCAGCCTTGTCAATGAGGTCCATAAAATCGATGAGACGGTCCAGACCCTTGAGCAGCAGCTGAGAGACACCGAGGACAACCTGCAAATGCTGTTTCATGCCAAGTCGATCTTGCAGTATGAGCTGGCTGTCAAAGCCAACTCACTCCTCATCGACCAGGAGAAGTGCATGGGGATACGCAAAACCTTTCCCAGCATTGCGCGGCTGCTGGGTTCCGTTTAGGCTGGGCTTGGCAGAACTCACATTCTGTTGCAGGAAGGATTCCCGCTTTTGCTAAGATGCTTTGAAAATACATTATTACAGTTCACTTCCTGATGAAACCATGAATAGAAATTAAATGATCGCTTAGTGTGTTACATGGTCTACCAGGATTTTTTTTTTCATTGGGTTTTTCCCTTTCCACTGCTTTTTCACGGTGTGCCAGAAAGTAACTGAAAATATCCTATGTGCAGCTAAGAGTAAATTCACCCATGGGGATTAATTCCTACCCTGTTAGGCTGTGATTTTAGGAGAAAAACTGTCCTGTCTTCCACTTTTTGAGTCTGTCTGATGTGGAAAAAGTGTAGGGTGAAGCCATGTTTGGGAGCCTGTCTGGAATCACCTTCCTTCTGTAGCATTCAGTGTGCGTCATTTAGCATCGGTGAAACATAAGCAGTGCCCAGATTGTTATAATTATTACAGGTCATACACGGGGTGAACATTTTATTCCTTCTTTCACAATATGGAAAATCGTGATATTGTGTTAATCTAAACTACTCCTCCTGAAACAAGAAATACCAACTAGCTTTGTTTAAACAAAGTGCGTGCTCTTTCACCGCAAATGTGAGAAAATGTTTTTTTTATTAGGTATTCACAGCTCTCTAAGGCTTTTCTTAAAACTCTATGGAAGAGCTGGAGAAACAGAACGTAGTGTTTAAGGTGAGCACAGAGGTTTTAATATTTTTTAATATCTTCTCAGTGTCAGTAAATAGTAAATAGTGCTGCATGTCCTTTTAGAAGGCCATTAATAAAGTGGTTTAATGCAAATTGCTTTAGTTTCATATAAAATGAATTTAAAATCTGTGAATAGGTAGTAAATTGTCAGGTACAAACGGAATGTTGGCAGCAAAGTCACAATAAGGAGTATTTACTTCTTTAGTGGTTGAACAGAGAAAATTTATCTATAAAAAAGCACAACTAGGCTTGAAAGCAGAGTGTGGCTAAATCCATGAAATAGTGTGTGACTGCTGCCACCTTCTGGGACGTGAGACAAAGGCGTGTCAGTACTACACAACGAAATACATCTACTTGGAAGAGCAAAAGAGGTTTAGCATTTTAAATATAGCATCACCAGAAATTCTTGAGGGCTGGCTTAGTTGCCCACAGTTTCTTGTACATACTGTATCTCAGTTCCTCACTTCTAAAGACTAGGTTTCACTTAGAAGTGCAGCATATTTGACTTCTAAAAACTAGGTTTATATAGTTGTGTCAGTGCAGCAAAATTAAACTCATATATTTAATGCTCTTATTATTATTGCTCTGTGTTATTATACTCTTATAATTTAAGCTGTAGGAAAGATGCTTATAACCACTTGTTGCATTCTACTTCTGAGACGTTTCTAAGAGTAATCACACTGGAATGGTGTCATTTTTTCATGTTTATCATGCCAATTGAAGTGGCTTGTCATGATTTTTGATTAGGGCTTACTGAAGTACTGTGATAATACAAAGGTATGATTCAGTAGATGTATGTGCATGTGATGCATTTTGTAGTAGCTTTATTGCATATTTCAGGCATTTTCTGCTTTGTGAAGGGCTCCGAGCAGTGAGACAGTTTGATTCATTTATTTAAAACTTACTGTGTCTTCCATGTGCTTGTTTATCCTGCACATCAAGTTGCGAAGGAAAAAGTGTGGCATATGAATTCGACACCCAGCATGTAAACTATGACTGCTTTTGTCATGACTGGCAACAAAGAGTTGTTTGCTGTCTCCTCAGGTAAGCACAATTCATTACCAGGAGGCAAGTACGAAGAAGTTGCCTAGCACCAGGCTTCTCAGGGACAGGTTAGGTTTTAGGACCACAGAAAATAAATACAGTTAGGACTCTTAATTATTCCTGAGTACTATAACACTCATGTTCAAAAACAAACTACAACCCCTGCCCGACCTCGAGATCTTGCACAGTCACCTACTAGAGTAGGTTGTTTAATGCTTATACCTGGTACTGAAGGAATACAACGCTTCTGCTTGCTCTCTTAAACGTTATCCTGTGGCATAGGTAAACCTGGGGTGTTTTCGTCAGCTTTACCAGTTTCTCCCCATGCTCTCTCCACTTCAGGTTGGATGTCTCCCAGCCAGAAATTTTGATTGCCTACTGAGCTCCTTCTCTGAGACAGTGCAAGCAAACAAATACAAAATACTACCTGTTCAAAAACTCTGCCCGTTGTGGGTGCGTGGTAAGAGAAAAACTGCAGCTGTCCAGCCACAGCACGGCAAGATAAATGAGATCTCAGGTGACCTTTGGGACAGAGCTACCAGATGCATATCATGCAAGTTGTGTAATGCTTGGCACCTCGCCTTGGGTTTATCTTTACGGTTAATACCAGCTATCAATCTTGTTGCTCCTGAGGCTGACTGTTCCTGCAGGAAACTACTTCTGCCCACTCACTGCCTCCCAGTTGTAAAAGATGATTTTATGCTCTTGGTGCAGCTAAGAACCTGTTGGGTCAGCTGAAATAACCCTAGGTCTTGAAAAGGTCCCCTGTGCTCAGGTGACAGTGGAGGAAATCTGTTACAGAGTCTGAAGCTAATCTGGGGGTGATTTTGCAATAACTGGTCAGTGAAACACCCCACTCTCTTGTAACAATAATAAAAAAAAAACAGCAGACAAACAAAACCAAACCTGGGACAAGGTCTGTGCAACACTTAACTGGTAGTAAGATCCCATTCTGTTAAAAGTCCCTGCACATTTCTTTATCGTACCAGCTTAAATGAGCTACAACCTGGTGGTTCTGAGTGAGGTGCTTTGTTACTTCTGTGATGCAATTTCTATAGTATAGAACTGTTATTTGTGACATCCCAGAGCCATGTCATGCTTTGATGAAAACAGCATCATTTTAATTTTTATTTCTGTGAAAGTCCACAGAAAACAAACCCAGTCTTCTGTGGTTGTCCTTACGGCACCCTCTGTTTGATACAAAATCTCGCTAATATTTATAATTCTGCATTTACACTACTTTTTCTGTTTTTAACTATGTGGGACTGGTTTGGTTTAATATGAGAACTTTGACTAAAAGAAAAAGTGCCTCTTGGTTTTTTATCTTAAGCACTCATTTGGCTGTAGTGAACAGTATTTTGCAGAACATTGTTTCCAAGTGGAAATTGTTTCCAGGCTGTGGGGTCTCAGCCCTGGTTCCCCAATGGGGAGCGTCATTGATGCTGGAGGGTATCATGCAACCAAGATTGGTCAGGTTCAGGGGACATTGCAAGGTCTCCTTCTGGCTTACTTGCTTGAATGGAACAAAAAAAAAAAATCAAGGAAAATTGGGAAAAAGGGTTTGGTTTTTTTTTTTTTAAGATTTGAATATCTATTGAGTTCCACACAAGGTATTTTTTTTTTGAACAAAGTAGTTTGAAGTAAGCAAAATGCTTCATTTAAGACAAATGGTATGCTGTAAATAAAGTGGTTTTCTTTTATATGTCATTCTAAATAAAATCAAAGTATAAATGTACTTTTCTTTAGGTTATGTGATTAAAGCTCCCCGTGCACACTCACAAAGGAGCAGAGGGAAACAACCATGGCTGTGGGGTGACACAAATTGTCCTGCTGGGCTGCTCCCAGGCCCAACAAGAGGAGCAGTCATCCCATCACAGGCACATCTCCCTCTCCCCAAGCCCAGAGGAACACAAGGATAAACAAAGGCAGACAGGAACCCAAGCCACAGATTCAGAGGAGGAGACATCCTACCTGGTCCATCCCAGGGCTGCCCCAGGACCTTCAGCTCCAATGTCCCAGGTGTGACACCCATCGCTAGGACACAACCCTAGAGAAGCTTTTGGACTAAGGAGGTTGCTGCTGAGGGAAATGGGACGCGTTATGGAATGCAAGGCAAAACCACTCTGGGATTGCACAGGACTTACTGTACAATGATTAGAGGAGAAACCAAAGGTGAGGAAAGGGAGGGATTTAGATGACTTGGGAGGAACAAGTGTGGGGAAAACAGGGACAAGGGACTAAAAGGGCTGGTTGCACATATGTTTGTCTGGCCATTCTCTGTGCCTGATTGGTACAATCTCTCCTGTCTTTTTATTAAATCCCTAACGCTTTTACATTCAGTATAGGGGAGATGAGGAGTCTGGGTGACAGTGACTGGAATCAGACCATAGGACGGAGTTGCCTCTTGTGCCAGTGGCTGGAGGGAGCATGGATGTCCAGGTGAGCACTAGCACAGATCAAGCGTGACCAGCTATGGAGTAAGTGAAATGCCCTGGGAGCTGTGGGTATCTTTAAAGGTGACACCACAGTGGAGTGAGCTGCTGGGCACCAGGAGAGTCCCAGCCAGCTTCTGGAGAGACTGCAAGGTCTACAAGACCCTAATGCATGTGTGTGGCTACTGCAGGACCAGGGCAGTCTAGGCCAGCTTTGGGTATTCTGCATGTGGGCACGTGTGTGTACTGATGGAATGTTCTGTACCAGCACATGGAGCGTGGCTGTGGCCTTGGGGTTTCCTACATCCAGGTGCCATCAAGGGGGGATACTGGGATCCAGGGGCCAGCTACCAGGCAGACTGAGGATCTGAGCTCAGCTGCTGAGGAGAATCACCTTGCAGGCATCAGTGTACCACCGGTACAATCTGCTGGCTTCTGCTCATCACCTGGTGCTTCTCCTTCACTGCTCTTTTGAACTCGTGATGCTAAAAAGCTGTGATCCATTAAGAGTGCTGATGGATGAGCAGATCAGTTTAAAAAATTTAAGGTTATGCAATTTTTGCAGTTGCAGGAGAAATGGAAGCCTTGCTGCTCTTTCCACACTAGAGGTCTCTACAGATAAGAGTAAGCATGTCTGAAAATAACTGACGCTGACAACGGCTGCTGCTGGTTCTGTTTGCAGGTGTACAACTGCGTGCAAGACAGTTGCTGTACTACTGGTTTATAATCATAATGTAATTAGATCCAATTCCCCTAATATTGGTAGGCAGTAATTTTTAAATGTGACTGATTACTTTTTGTGATATTACACCAGGTGAGAATCTCAGCTGGTATATTCAGTTAAAAGGACTATTTCCAGTTTCGTGAGTATGTGAAAAACGGAAGGACCAAACAACAGCCACTCTTAAAAATTGATAGTGACACATCTTTGGTTTCCTAAGGACATTGACTCTAAGAACAAATAATTTACCCTTGATAGATCCTGTTTTCGCTACTTTTTAATTCTGTTAATTTTAGCAGAGTTACTGGTGACTTCAACTGGATTTCCTCTGCGTGTGTTGTTTGTCTTCCCTTTCTCAGATCTGTGTAACTGCTTTTATTTGTGGGATGTCTCCAATATTGCTAGCCATGTGTGACAAGTACCTAACGTTATGCACATTCTAACTTAATTCACATTTATTTAGATAATCAAGCCTGCTTAGTTTAAAAGAGCATCATCAGGTGAAGTGTGGGCACAAACAGCAACGGACTCCTGTATACTTCAGGAAGATGGAAAATCTTTCTCTGCAGGACAGAAATTTAGATTTCCTCTTTATTACTGCATGCAAATATTCTATTTCTGTTTTGATTTCCAGAACTTAAACTTTACCAGATTTTCTAGTCAATCTCTCAAATGCAGGATTGCTACGTAAACAGCAGAAATGAGCATGCCCTGCATAAATGGGACAGAGCAATGATCTAAGCATATAGCAGAGGGAAAAGTACTAGATCAATATTTCTGAGGGATAAGCAATTTGCAAAAGCCCTTTGGCTATCTTTAAGCCGGAAGGCTGCTGCACTAACCTGGCACACAACTAACAGCTGGGTGCCTCTGAACAACCCCCTGCTGTGTCTGTTCTGCCTTGGCTTCTACTGGAAGAAAGGTTGGATGTGTAGGCTGAGGACAGATGGACCTTGCAAGCCCTGAGGGAGGCCATGGAGCACATCCAGTGATCAGGTTTGATGTAGCTTTGACACTTCTGAGGCTACTGCAGAGAAGAAAAGTTAAAAAAAATCCTTTCTAATACAACATCAATCTAATTAATGTTGTGGAGGATTTGGGTAGTGAGTAAAGAGGTTAGATACAGGGACACAGCCTCCTGTGGAGTTTGTGATTGCAGAACAGCTCAAAAAGAGAAAAGTTCTCACTTTCAGACACTTTCAGCAAACCTCAAGAGCTAGTACTTTGTGAGCAGGGTCTATTGGAGGAGAGAACGTGACCAGAATACAGTGACATGAGACTTAGGGCTGCAGGGTTTCTCAGAACGTACTGCAAATGAGCTATGTTGGTCTACCCCAGTGAAGAATAAAGAAAAAATCTTTTTCAGATCGTAAGACTTATCTGCTGCCTCTGGTTCAGAGCTTGCAGTTTCAGTTCAGGTTTCCTATTAGTAGGATATTTAGAATTACTACAAAGCATTCTTTCTGCTATGGTACTAGTTTCAAGTTGCTCAATGACTACTGGCGTCCCTTTTTTTTTTGCAGTTTTGTACAGAAGAAATCCACCGTGTTTTACTTGCCAAAAAGGACCATAAAAGTGCACGATATGCTTCATTTCTGTAGCTGCAGAAGTCTAGATATCTAAATGCTACTTCTACATTCTGGAAACTATAGACATAATTTGTTCTTGATAGAGTTGAGAAATGTAAATTGGGTCTTGTGCCAGAAAGGGTTGTGGGTTACAGAGGAACTCATCCTGCCTGTAAGCTCATATTGTCCCTCAGGATATCTGTTGGGTTAATAGAGCTCTATGGAATATGCAGATGTGGGGCCCTGGATGATTCCAGTCATCTGCTTCAACCCCAGAATAGTCTAAACCAGCAAAAGTCTAAGCATAAGGCTGAGAATTAATCAAAATGTGGATGAGGTGTGTTCCTTCAATTTAGTTTTCAATTTAAATGATATTTTTGAGTATTTTAGGGTGATTATGAAGGTGAAGTCTAAGCATTTCTTATCGACAGGACATTTATTCATATATTGCATAAAATAATAAAGAACAGTCATTGCTATCCTCAAAATCAAACTGAGACGCCCTGAATTCAATGTTATTGCAAAGATAATTAAAAGTGCAAGTCATTTTATTATTAAGTGATGGCATATTTTATACCCTGATTCAGTAAGATTCTGACTAAAAGAAGTTGCCATGTTCCATTTGATACCCACGGCGTTAAAGTTAACTGTGGTTTAAATAATGCTCTGAAATACAGCTACTGAGCTGCATCTATGCACCTGAAAAGCATTTAGTAACTTTTTTCAAATAATAGCAAATTGCTTTGAAGATATAGAAGTTGTGTTACATTGCTACCTTGGCTAATTTTGAAATGTCTTATTTAGAAAGAATTATGCCATATCTGAGAGAGAGAAAGAATCCTCCTGTAGCAATATGCAGCATTTCTCCATTTTAAATATGTATATTCATATTACCTTTTATATATGTATGCACCACATCTTTCCTCTCATTAATGAAGTTTGACAATTTGTGACAGGACAGAAAGGGAATACATTATATTTAGTAACAGAAAACCCATTTCCCATTTTTCTAGTGCCAAGCAACTGCAATGAAATTGCCTAAACCACTATATCACAATTCCCCACCTTTGTGGTTCTTAAGGTCACCCTCAAGGGTCTTCAATTTCCTTATGTTCACAGCTTGGCACCTGGTAATTTTCAGAATCGGGAAATATAAGGAAGCTATATATTTTTATTCTAAGAAGGATTTTTTTTTTATTTGAGAAGAAATAAATCTGTCAGGTGGAAAATATTAAAAATCAGAAGCTTGACTGTAATAATCACAGCAATGTCAATGCCAATTTTGTTTACAAAACTTTGGAATGAATATTTTCTGTGGGACAAAGAAACTTCCCTTCTCCCTGAGAGAAATTGTCAATGTGTAAGGGAAATGGAATTTTTATTTCAATAATCAATGGAGTTTAGGAATAATTTATAGTAATAAGACTGAAAGGCACCCAGCATTACTATTCCTTAAAAAGTTTCTCAGTGTTCTTGCTGCTGCCAACTTCAGTGGACTGTATCAGCAAAATGAAACAATTTTACTCTTTTAGACTAAATTTAGAGTAATTTTCTCTACATATAAAATACTTTGTGTACTGGTATTACTTATTGAGGAGATGCAACAATAGGCAACAGTACAAAATGTAATTGATTTCCTTAAGGATGCTTTTAGACAGTCTCCAGTTTAATAAATTCCAGTAGTATAAATGGAGAATAAATGTTACTTTGAGTTCTGCAGGGGGATAAAAGAAGAGTTTCTTTTTTCTCTAACTTTATTTCTACTGAAGATATATTTCCTAATTCTTTCATACACTTTTCCAAGTGTATGACTAGGAATAAAATACAACAAATATTTTTTCCATTGGAATTTTGCTATTTGCAGAAAAGGAAGATATTCTTACTATGAAGACAGTAATTAAAAGCAGTAAAAAAATTTGATAAATAACATGTTGAAAAGCAAACTACTTTGTAACAGTAAATAGAAGGCAATTTATTGCTTTTATATGACTTTTTATTTTTTCTGATACAATCCATTAATATATTGGTTTATAATATTCATACTGTACAGGACTTGGTAATAAAAGCTATTGTTTAAAAAAGTCCATTTTGAGGTGGTTTTTTTTTTTTTTTCTAGTACAAATGTTGCTTTCAGTCCAGGGTTGGGGATAAGATTATCCAATATAATTTGAACAACCATTTTAATTCTTCTGCGTGTGCCCCAAGACTTCGGGATTTGCCGATACTGGTATTTGCCTGTAGCACTCACACATAGCTGCGACCCAGACAGTTTTCAGTTTAGTGCGAACACATTTGCAAAGAAAAAAGAGCTGTCAGAAGGTTGGGTTTTTCCCCCCAAACTGAAGTTGTGACGTTGAATTTACAGTAGAGAGGCTGCCCAGACTCAGTGGTACCTCATTATTTCCTACTCACGTCACGAGCTTCCTGTGAATGTGTATGCCCTGCAAAAGTGAGTATATGAGGTGGTGATCCCCAGGGTAGAGGTGCTTGTTAGTTGCAAGATGCCCAGGTGTTCTGGTATTTCTTCTATGGTTTGGCTTTCCCAGGAGCTGATTTCTAAGTATGGTGTTCTGACTACTTTTTATAATCAAAATTGCCTTCTATAAAGCTAATAATATGAATTATGGAGGCATTCTCCGGTGCATGTACATACAAAAGCTGAAATCAGAAGCTATCTTGGCTGTGGGTGTTTCCTTTGTTATACACCTCACTGAAAGGATCAACCTCGATGAACAAATCTTGTTTCCTCCGCAGTGCAAGTGCATTTTTGGCAATATCGTTCAAAGGTAACCCTTTTGCATCAGACATGGAAATGGATTTTACAAGACATGCTATTTATACTGTTTGTATAATAGAAAAAAAAGCATCTTCAAGATGCACCTACAGATTTACTGGTGTGGCTAATTTTAACTCTCAAATTACAAAACAGCAAAGAAAATAAATACAAACAGATGTATGTCTTTGAAGATTTTCTCTATGACTATAAAAATATACTGGTCCTTATTTAACCAACATCTTTGATAATGTATTTTTTTTTTTTCTCTTGTAAAGACTGTTTTCCCTAATCATGTTATTATTTTGCCATAAGAACTTTGGTTTTGTCTGAAAAATATGAAATGGATATTTTGATATGGCTCTGGAAATGGTATAAATGCAGATGTTAATGGTTTCACATGACTTTTATACTGATCTTTGTTTTACATTGGTGATATGTGGCACTGTTTTTTTTTTTCTTCAGGAACTATTCCGTTCAAGAGTATGTACTAACAATGACTTTTTTGGTGGTTGTTGTATTTGTCTGTCTCTAGGTTTGAATTTCCAGTGTTTTGTTGATAAAACCTCCATTCAGGCTAGCTACAATGCAGAAAAACAAGTCTGATTTTCATCAGATGTAATATTTCTTGCTTTAAGGTGAATTAAAAAACAAAACAAAACAACTTATTTAAGAATAATTTTACAAGGGAACTACCACTGTATTTCAGAGTTGCTGCTACTTGGAGCATCTGCATAGTGCCATGGGAAACTTTTGCCACTTTAATGTAACCTGATTTTAATGGTCATTCCCCATGAATTGTGTAGGTGGTGACTAGTGCCAGTAGAAACCCAGAGCTGGAGGTGGCATCGCTGTAGGTAAGGAGCACAGCAACAGTCACTAAACCTTTGCAACGTTTCGTTTCAAACAGGTTGATTTCAGAATTATGCAGTTAAATTGCTGTTGGTTTTGTTTGGTTGGTTTGTTTGTTGGGTTTGGGTTTGGTTTTTGTTTTTGGTTTGGTTTTTGCATGCTGTCTTATCAACTCCCCAGGTCTTCTATCTTCTCGCGAAGTCAGCTGGAATCCCTCACGCTTTCAATGGCTCCTCAAATCCCCCGTCCCCCAGTAGGTCGCTCGAGGGTGGGAGCAGCTCAGCGTGTAGATCTACCGGTCACACCGCTAGATGTCCTCCTCCCACAGAATTTCTTCTGCTGGGTGAACCAACGGGTGGTCACTGCGGGGAGGAAAGGAGCTGGAGCCGTGCGCCGGGCTCACAGATCGCCGGGGCAAACTTTAGGTCGTCACAAACGAGGTTGCTCCTCCAAAACCCCCGCCAGGTAGGTCAGAGCTCGGCAGTTAGGAAAAACGTTTTATTACACACCTAATTGGGCTTTTAAGGACGGCGGAGGAATTTTCTGGACCCAGAAGAAGGGCTAGCCCCATGCTGGCGATTTCTAAAAACCCAGAGTGCCTAAGTAACTTAAGTCAGATTGTTTCCTAAAGTCATATTTTGGCTGCCTCTCCGCAGGGTTTGTATGGCCCGCGCTACACCCAGATGCATAAACTCTCAAGGTAGTTCCTTGCCTGAGCGCTGCATGGCCACTGTCCCGTGTGTTTCTTGGTGCTGAGGAACCACAGGCAACCTCAGCTGGTGTTCGGTGCTGTGCAAACATGGCTTTTGGTTTATGACAATTTTCCGGAGTATGCTGCATGAATACAGCCATCCCTGCCACCAGAAGCACATCAGTATCCACAGTTGGGGCCTTGCTGCTGGCACCGTGGCCAGGACGGTTTCCTTCATGCTATCCAGCCAGCCCACTTGGTGCCTGTGGTGGTGGCTCAAGGTGCCTCCAGAAACTGGAAGGAGTTCAGCCTGGGACGGGGAAGGACGGGAAGTGCGGTGGAATGCAGTGTGGAGGATGAATATCCAGGTTGTTTTCCTCGGGACCTATCGGTGGTCACTGACCCCCTTGTCACAAGCCACTGAAATGGCTCATACATCTTGCAAACTTCCTGCATTACTTAGTATTGTTTTAAAGTGCTAATGATTTTAAAGAATACCAAAGTAATGACTGGAGGATGCATTGACTGTGCAAAGTAAATCTCTTGAGAATCTGAAGGTACCGTGTGGAGAGGTACTCTGTGGAGAGGTGGGTATTGGCCTCCTCTCCCAAAAGAATAATGACAGGACCAGAGGAAATGGTCTGAAGTTGCAGCAGGGGAGGTTCAGATTAGGTATTAGGAAGAATTACTTGGCTGACAGAGTGGGCAGGTTCTAGAACAGTCTGCCCAAGGAGGTGGTTGAGTCACCATCCCTGGGAGGTCTTTAAGAAACATGTAGATGTGGCCCTTGAGGGCATGCTCTAGTGTCTGAGATAGTGGGTAGTGGATTGTGGTTTTGTGTATAGTTGGACTTGGTGATCTCAGAGGTCCTTTCCAACCACAACAATTCTGTGATTCTGTCATTTGAAGGAAGAGCAATATTTCAAATGGTTCTTGCCATTTCTGAACACTGGTGCTGAGGACTGGGATGTTGCTCTGGGGCACCGGACAAACAGGGTTCCCCAAAACTTTACAGCTTGATCTGAGAGGAAGGGAAGTCTAGATGGAAGAAAGAAATCTACAGTTTAAAATAGGCTACAGGCTTTTTGAGAGCTACTTTTAGAGCTGTTAGATTTTCCCTGAGAGCTAACGTGATGTGTGAGAGACTGCATTTCACAGCATGATTAAAGGCATTAAAATAAACGTGGTGACAAAGTGAGCAAAGTTTCTGAAGAAACATTTCCAGAGTGCTCACAGATCTTCAAGAGTCACTGGTTTTTTTTATTTATTTATTTTTTTTTTCTCTCCAGTGTGTCTCGGGGAGCTCTTTCAAGATATGACATAAATGCAAAGCCGGGCCTGAAGTACTGGGGTGTGACTTCGTAGCTAAGCTTATATGCTAGTTGGTGCTGCTTTCTGAGGATTCACTGGTGCATTATCAACCTGGAGGGATGATCACCTGTGAAAGGGCTTTTGTGGGTCAAAAAACAGCTGGAGAAAGAGAAGGTTGGTAGCTTCTGCTTTAATCAGTGTTGTAATGAGAACCCTCTGTTGAGTCCCTCTCATAGAGAGGGATGACACGTGTAACATTGTGAGCTGCGCAATTCTTTTTTTTTTGTTTCCAGCTTGTGCCTGATCTAGTGTCACTTAAAGTTGAAGGAAGGATTTCAATCTTTTCCAGTAGGCACAGTACAGAGGGTTTTTTTTTTTTTTTTTGTGGTAGTGAAGAGTGATATAATTACCTAGCTGTAGTGGCACTTTTCAGATTTCAGTGAGCTACTGAATTCTGTTGAGATTCCAGTAAAAATGCAAGATTTTACAGGGGCTTGCTGGGATGTGATTTTCAGGCCTTTGTCTATAGTTTCATTAATTTTTCTAACATAAGTCTTCATAGCTCATGGCTGTCTGCAACAGGTATGTAGGCAATATTTATTTTATACTGAGAGATATCATAAGATTGAACAGCTTAGAGACTATAAATGAGTGAAACAAGATAGAAGCATTACTAGTGATTCAGGAATTTCAATAAAAATTAGCCACTGATATGGAGAAATTATAAAACTGTTACAGAACTGCACAATGTGAAGGTGGCTTCTATTCAAGGATCTACTGACCTAAGAATAAAAGAAAATAGACATGCTCATTAGCATCCAGTAAAATGTCCCTTGAAGAAATAGAAGATTAAATAAATTTGAAGAGTCATAAACGTTTTAGTAAAATAATGTAATATTTTTGTGATGGAACACTCATCTTTTGGGACTATTAAAAGCGTACAAAGTCTTGATTTAAGTAAACTCTATCACAATGAGTCTTCTTATCCCAAATATAGTATACCAGTTCTTGAACTGTTACTTACCCATATCCTGTGAAATGCATGCAATGAAATATAGATCCTGCAGCATATATGAAAATCTTCCGAGCCATTTTGATGAACCTCCTATGGAATAGAGATGAGCCACAAGAAGGTCTTACAAGTTAGCTCTTCAAAAGCACAGTGTGATAAATCCGTGTAGTATGACAGCTTTTGGTTCTGTTTCCCATTTTTTAGTTTTAGTATATTTTTATTATCAGTCGATTCACTCACTTGTATCTTACCATGTCCCTCATTGACAGATTTAGGGATTCACATGCTGACATTGTGTCAGCACTGAACATCAGTCTTTGCTTTGCAGCATTAATAATCACCCTATTCATTATAATTAGAGTGGGGAATAACATCTACACCAATAAAAATCCCCAGCAGTGCTGGAATTGAGCACTGAGTGCAGCAAGGCATGAGTGTAACTTCATGCAGAATTGTGTTATCAGGTTATCAGCTTCCCTACCAGGTTTGAGTACTTTAACTTCTTCTGTCTCAGCTGTAGTCTTCATCCGCTCCTGTCTTTTCAGCCTTTATGAGTAATTAATCACACAGCAGCCATGATCCTAGTGTGGTCCCCAGTGTCTCTGTTTTTTTCCCATGCCTGCAAGGTTCTTGTGTGTTTCTGTAATGCTCTTAATGCTCCCTAACTAGAGAAGGTTTATTTCTGCCCACCTTTTACGTTCTTGAAGAAAGTTTGTCACCGGAACAAAATTGTTTCTAGTACCAAAGGCTTTTGCCTGCATTTCAGGTGTTTCAAAATAAAGATAAAATGCAATGGGGAAAACAATGCTTCACACAAAGTGATGAGAAGGATATCCTATTTTGGGATTTTTGTGAAGAATCAAGAGGTTTGTGTTAGTTTTTTGCTAGCCATCGGCTCTTATTTTTTTATGGAAGAATATTTGAAATAGTTGGCACAACATAAAAATTCAGCTGTCTGCCCGTAACATTATGTTGGAGATGAAATATATCTCTTGCTTTCATCTATTATTTTAGTATCAACAGCGTGTAACTCGGAAGGTGTAGGAAAAAGTCATTGTGCCTTCAGTGACATATAGTTCCTTCTCTGCAGAGAAGGTATGAGAGAAGTTGGAGGTGTCTGCTGGGATCTTTTGGTGCAAGGGGTTGTGGCTCCGGATCTGACCCTGGTCATGCCACAGCTGCTGCTAAGGATTGTCAGAGCTGCATTTTCCTCTGCCTGGAGCAGCAGTGTCATGGATGTAGGAAGACAGGAGCTTTTTAAACTGTTTTCTGAAAGACCCTTTTCAGCTCCATCACCACCAGACTTCGGGGTTTGGTTCTCAAAACAGACTGCTTTATATCTAGAAGAAATTCCATTATTACCTGGTTTTGTGGTCAGTCACACTTGCTGGTTTAAAATGAAGCTATTTCTGTAATTTATTTGAGTCGCTGTGACAGAAGTGTCCTTTGTCCCTCTGTGTTGGTGAAGTACTGAAAATTGCTTTAGTTAGTTTTAATTTTAATTTTTGCTCTGTTTTTGTCACCTCAGCCACCCATTCTAAATTGGCCGGGTAATTTTCTGGGCTTCTACTTGTTCCTATTTAACAGGATCATGAAGCAGTTTTACCAAATGTCAGGTCTGCAATGCAATAGCTCTGAACAGCCAATTTACTGAAAATAAGTAACACAGTAAGACTGAAAAACACATCACAAAAATTGCCAGTAGTGTTATATGATTTATTTCCCTAGTTTTATCTTGTTGAGATATGACAGCAAATTTACAAAGTCAAGGTAAATATTCTTGGCAAGGAAGCAGGGTATTCTGCCTGTGGAAACCTTTAAATGAAACACTGCACCGAGTGTAATTTCTGTAAAATTTCAAATATCATCTTTATGTTCTGATCATGTTTCTCATTTCAGTTCAGTAATGTTGACCCTTTATGCCCCTTCATTCGGTCACCCATCCCCTCTTTCAGCACGTACGCCCTAACGTTACCCATCTAACAAAAGGATTAGAAGCTTCCAGCTGGCTGTGATTAGGTCTCCCATGCTGGCTGGTTGGACTTGAACCCACCAGTTGGGGACACCTCACTGTCTCAGCTACGGAGGTGCCTGCTCACACCCATCTGCCAGGGTCTGTTCACCCATTTCAGCTCCTCGCCCAGTTACAAGTAACTGGGAAAGTTTTTATCTTCCTTCTGTCCATCCACCTCTTCTTCCCTCCAGGCTTCCATCCTTTCCTTCTCCGCAGATCGCAAACACAGTCCTGTGCTTGCTTGCAGTCCTAAAATTTCAAATGCATTCTTTTTAAATAGTGGAGAAAGGCTGGGAATGTACATAGCAAAAATTATTCTGCTCAAAACACTAATATCACTGGCACCACTTAAGAACAACAATGAAGTAATCCACTCACAGACATAAACCATTTTAAGTGTCTTCTCTTTTGTGGGACAAAAACTTACTAGCCCAAATATCTCAGGGGACAATTTTACAGAGGAGTCTGTGTTCACTTTAATGCAAAGTATTTAAATATTTCCTGCCCTTTTAAGGTCAAGGATTTGTAAAAAAAGTTAAAAATATCCCATTTCCACAATGGAGGCAGTAATGTGTGAACAGCTGGATAGCTCATCCTACAAAAATCATGTTTTCTATTCCAGTATAGAGAACTGATATGCTTAGTTTGAAAGGGTTGGGTTTTTTTTTTTTTTCACTGCATTTTCCCATGGTGCTTATGTAATGTTGAGGTTATACTTCATTTTCTATTTCTCATTTGAGAAATAGGGACAAATACTTAATAAGGTAATCATATCTACCTCTGTGAAGAAATACATGTGTAGATATTTCTCAGTCTGTTAATAAAATGGTTATTTTAAGCAATAG
This sequence comes from Nycticryphes semicollaris, assembly GCA_013400055.1. NCBI lineage: Eukaryota > Metazoa > Chordata > Aves > Charadriiformes > Rostratulidae > Nycticryphes > Nycticryphes semicollaris. Next base: position 413,938 of record VXBJ01006754.1, read on the forward strand.
CAGTAATTATGTAACGGGGAAAGTTTCCAGGAGCCATAGAAAATTCTTCATTGGGTAAGGGTTTTAACTCAGTTTGAAGTCTTTCTAAAGGATGATCTCCTTTAGTTACAAGTAATTTTGCTGGTGGAGGAATTGCTGGGTTAAATTTTATTTCTTTGTTATCTAGGGAGTCCAAGGGAATGAGCGCAATTCCAGTCTTCAGAACGATAATGAGTCTTTGCTTCTTAACTAAATCAATTGCACTTCTGCAACCTTTTTCATAATGAAATAAAAGTTTCTTTTTTTTTTTTCTTCCGTAGGTGGAACAGATAGCAACAGCGCAGAATAATGACAATTACAGCCCCCCTTCCCCCCGGCTTTTCCTTTTAAATGGTGTCTGCCATTTGTATCTAGTACAGGTACAATCAAATAGAAAGGGGTAATCGCTTGAGAAAAATCAAAATATATTGAAAACACTCTTCCAATCCATGAAAGAAATCAATTACTCTGATGCTGGCTTTCCCTTGACATCATGAAGAACTTGTTGCACTTGCAAGAAAGCAGTCTTCATTGTAGTTTTGCTGCGGCTTCAGTGCTGGTGGAGATGTGAAGTAAGAATAAGTTTTGTTACAGTAGAATAAAATCTTGGTCTGATGTCTTGGAATGCAGAGATATATTCCCAGACACGCTGCAATTTCAGTTTACCCTCTAAAATATTATGTGCATATGACTGTATGTGCCCATGGTAGCAGCCAGAAAGCTTTAGCAGTATTGGTAGCAGGTGGCAACATACTGTGAAGAAACAGAATTTCTAGGCTGGAACAGTACTTTTGCAATTTATTTAAACGTACATATAGAAAGCAATTTTTTAAATGTCACTGAAGATTAATAGATATTACTATGAAAACTTTTTAGTTTGTGCTGAGGTACTTTTCTTGGCTGAGTTGGTTGTGGCAGAACCTGCAGGAGGGAAGAGCACAGTGCAAGAGCTGGCACTCAGCTGTCTCAGGTGGCATTTCACTGCAAAGTGGGAGCTCCCCAGGCTGGCTTATGGAGAAGCTCCACTTGTACACTTTATATCCTAAGCAGGTAAATACCCAATAAAATGAAGAAGATGAAGGGCAAACCACTGTAATTTTGCTGTGTTGCAATTTGCTCTACTTACAGAAATTGTAAAAACATAACAAAAAATTGTGTTTGTTAAGGAGGTGGCATGTGCACGCTTGGCTTTAAGAAGCCAAGAGTCCTCCTCATTCCATGACTGTACAAAGACCAGTGTACCCAAACCAGGCTAAGGTATGGGTGTGTGCTGAGACCTCTGAGCAGCTTGGCTGTCGCACATCCAACTCACTTTCCAGCTCTCCTGGTGCTGCTGAGGGGGCAGTGCTGTTAAATCCTCTGTAGGAAGTTTCATGCTGTGCCCATTAATGAGGGAGCTGCTGGTCCCTTTCATAACATTAGTTGTAGTTCAGTTTCACCATAATTGAAACTCTCCTGGCTCCAGTGCCTTTCAGGCAATGGGCGGTTTAAGTCCATATAGCATATATTTTATTGCAAGAATGACCTTAGTAGCCTCTCAGGCAAGCAGAGCATTAGCCCTTGCAGCAGTGTTTTCTGAGCCCAAGAGCTCAGAAATGCCAGCCCTTTTGGACACAAAACTGCTTACTTCCTATGTGTTTTCTGCAAGCTGATAAATTACAGTGGCGTTAATGGTATTGTGGCGTGTAAGTATTTCTGGGTTAAACAGATGACTGTGTAACTTGGGTAAATTTTGACTTTGCACTACAAAAATGCAGACACGTGCGACTATTTGTATGAGAGACTGAAAATAAGGCCTGTGAAGGTGCTGTTCAGAGTGGTGAAGGCTGGGGTAGCTAGTTGTGTATCCAGATTGATGACTTGGAAAAATTAATACTATAAACTTGAGCATTGACAAAGGTTTACAGTTAGCCACGAGCTGAATGTGAAGTTTCCTGTTGTTCATTTTAGGATTAGAGGGGCTGTGGGCTTTTAATTATATTTAAAACATATATCTGCAAAAACCTGCTTTAATTTTTTGAATGGATGGTGTCCATTTGATATGTAAAGAGTTTCTGAAAGGGGGCAGTAATTAAAGGGCTTTGTACAAACGTGGTAGCTTGTATAACGATAGTTGATTCTGCTGTGCACTGCAGCGCTAAATAGTGGGTGATTTACCAGCCAACCTGACAGCTTTTCTGCTGGGACAATCAAGTGTTGGTTGGACTTCAGATCCTTATGAAGCGGAATAAAAAGTCCATGCTTTTATTATGACAAGATGGCTTTTAGACAACAGCCTTCTATATGCATTTAGGTTCAATGTACTGTGTCTGCAACAAGAACATGTAACGGAATTTCTCCAAGCTTATTAATACTCTTTTAAATAAATATTCTTCTAGTCCTTTTTGGAGGAAAAAAACCCCAACCCTTTACACGTTCTCTGTTGTGTTTGTGGGCATTTTCCTCTTCTCTTTCCATAAGGGTATTCTAATTGACGTAGATTATGTTTTCACTTGAGATTGAAAACAAGTAAATTTGTCTGCAAAGTTTTAATTCCATTATAGACACAGCTTTTGTAGGAAGACTAAGAACAAAAAGCCAAATAATCACAGCAGCAGTGTCCTTGCAGCGTTGCAACAGTCTGTATCACTTGTCAGTTTTTCTACAATTGGAAGTAATCATTCTTTTATATTGTCAGTTAACGTTTTTACCTTTAAACAAGAAAAAGTGAACAAGAAGAATTATGAAGATGATTTAGTTAAATGTGAAGAATTATGTAATCATGAAGCCCATGGGTCATTTGGCAAGGAGAAAAGAAGCAAAAGGGTTGATTTTTTTTTCAAAACTTTGAAGTATCTATGATTGCTAGGTCAGTTGTTCAGTGACACATTGTACTAAACAATGCATAAATGAAGATCTTTTAATAAATTTTTCCTAGAAGTAGCCTTTCTAGAAAACAAGTTTGAACTAGGAAAAAAGTTTATCTCAATGTTTCTACTTTGGCAATAATGATAAAAATTAGATCTACTAGGAAAACGCTTTTTAACCTTTATTCTTAGCATAAATCAAGAGGCTCATTTTTCACAGTCGCTTTCTATAGAATTCAATTAAAGGTCAGATTTGTAATGGGGGATCCTAATTATTAATGTATTGCCTATTTTGAATTATTAATGAGTTGACATATTTGCATAATGGGTAAAGAAAATGCCTAAGAACAACTTTTACAGCATATGAAAATCCTTCAAAAATATTTAATCAAAGTCTTTTTTTGTGTCCTGGAGGTAATTTAACTTTTTATCATTATGTCAATACTTAGAAAATAAAATATTTTACAGTTAAAAATTAGTGCAGTTATATATCACTAAGGGGAATTAATCTTGTTTGAGCTAGTAAACAGTCATAAAGTGTGCAGCTTCAGACCGGGTAGATCTTCTGTGAAAGGAAGATGCCCTTCCTGTGGGATTGAGCATTTTGTTTTTTCTTACAAAGGGCAACAGTAGTTTAAGAACAGTAGGATTTGCAGGGCCATGAGAATGGAAACAATCATGATAAACATTAGCCTAACATTTTGTCACTAGTGATTTCAGTGCATTGAAAGGGTGATGGACTTAATTTGATTGACTGAGGCCTGGGACTGGAATCGTCTGTATGCTAGCAATGTAGTGATGGGAATATATTTATTAGAAAATGATGAGCAGATCATAAATTTCATGTGGAAATGAGATTACTACATTCGTGCATCAAAGCTTACCAAAAATGCCAGGTTGCACCACCGTATCAACAATCAGTGATTGCATGGTTAAAATGGTCAAGAGCAGCAGAACTTTATGGCATTTCCTACCTGGGAAATGATACAGGGTATTATGCGGAGTGAAGGGTATATTTCGGGGATAACTGAATGCATATTTTGTTTATTGGCTTGCAGGAAGATAGGCTGTTGTACGGACAGGTCAAAGTATCAAAGTCTGTCCTTGATTTTTTGGTTTTATGACTCAGTTTACTGCAGTAGATAGTTGTTCCTAAGGTAAAATTTGACTCCTCGCTTTGCATAGAGGGTTTCTTATCATAAATGGTGTTTGGAAAAAAAAAAAGACAACTTACAATTGAGTTCTGTAAATAAGGAAAATATTCTACCCTGAAGAACTGGGACACGTTAATGGATGTTAGACTCATGGACAAAACATGTGAATACACTTTACCGTAATTTGTCAAAGGAATGCTTTGCAGAAGTAAAGATGCTTTTCAACATCAAAGATGCTACTAGAGTAGATTTTTCTTCTTCTTTTGAACTAACAGAAATGCAAAATCTCAGATTTTTTCCCCCATATCTGTTATCATTCCATTCCAACCATTAGCTACTGAGTAACACCCTGGCTTGAAGCCACTGGGAAGATCCTGTTCTGCGGTTACTGCTACCACAAACCACATTATCACTAACTGCTAAAGTCTATCTATAGGTCAAGGTCAGGCCAGGGAGATGATTGGAGAAGAAGGTAACTGTCATGGGGCAGACAGAGTACTCATTTGTATTAGATCATCAGAGAAATCAAGTTGAAGGATGGAACTAAAAAAAACCCTCTATAAACTGTAATGGTCATGTATAATGAAGGAGTCTTGCTTCTAATCGAGTAGGCTTTCTACTAACAATAATTGCTAAAATTGGCAATACTCCACTCATGGGAGAATATCTTGAACAGCAGGACCTATTTGATCAAATAGGACCTTTTGCACCTGACCTTGTGAGAGGAAGGGACATTTCACAAAGGGGACAGTTAGGGTGTTTTTATAGATGTCATAAAGCGTGTTCTGTTTTCACTTCAGAAGGCAGCAATTCAGGATGTAATTGTCACTTGGCATAGTATTCAGCCATAAAGAAGGACCATTGGAGATAACAAGAAAGGGATCAAGGAACTCACTGACACCACACCTGTAGATGTCTTGTTAGTGTAATTCTTCCAGATAGTAGTGTCCTGTAATTTGTAGACTACCCACAGGTCTCCTTCCAGCGCGGAGTCATTCTGTTCTTCTCTGTGCTTCTGTTTCTTCTATTGTCATTTGACAATATTTACGTTTGGCATTGTAACAACCTGTTAAGTAATGTGACTGATAACTGTCACAAACGATTCATCAGTTCAGTAACAGGGTGAGACAGGGTGAGAGTAGTGAAGGGAAGGAAAACTTTGTTTGATGTAAATCTCAGTGACTGGAATAATGCTGTGCCAGTTTGTGCTACATGAAGTACTTTTAGTCCAAAAGAAACAAAGACGGTGGGTTCAATTACCCCTCATCACAGATCAGAATTCTACCTCCAGTCCACTTAGCGAATTCTGCTTTTCCGTGGAAATCGGCAGTGCAGGTTTCTGTTCCCACTTCAGGGTGATTCCACTGAGCAATCCTTTGCAGCACTCTGACAAACCTTGCCTGACATGTTTCATTGCATCAGCCTCACAAGATTACTCCATAGGTCTCAGTGTGATGTAGCTTCAGTTACTGATACTTACCAAATTCTTACACTCAGCTGATGCTGTGAGGGTATTTAACCTTCTGGGTTTTAATTATATCCTGTATTCCACACAAAGTCTTCTTACGTTTTCTTTTTGGTTACTCCTTTAATGTCTCCTTTTACAACATGTCAATCCCACTCTGCTTGGCAGTTTCCATAAATTTCTCTTAATTCCTGCTAGCTTGTCTGGTTCCTCAGTCTATTGAGGTTCCCAAACCAATAAAAGGGAAGGAAAAATCAAAAGAGGAAAAAAAGAACATTGACACTGATGTCTGGAAGAAGCTTCTGCAAAAGAAGCTACTTAAACTCCCCCAATAATCTTGAATATAACATCAAGGATTTTCTATAGCAGACCTCAGCTCCTGTGTTAAGCTACAGGTAGAGAACAAAGCTGGAGAGACACAAGGAAGGTGTAAAAGAAAATAATAGACTTTAGAGTGAGAAGATTGTCTTCAATATGTTTAATAAGGTATATAGAACCCAAGACCCAGGTAAATGGCTTCCTGTTGTGGAACCTGTACTGCTGGCTCGGGGTTGCGTTTTACCTGGGGTCTCAGGAATGAAAAAAAAAAAAAATTTGGAATGATTAGTTCTCAACACAAAAGATCATTGCCTTGGTTAGTATTATCAGAACTCTGAGAATCGGTACCAAGTTTCACAAAATAGTAATTAATCCACTTGGAGACAGAAAACCTGAAGGATAAGGAAGATTTAAAAAATAATAAAAAGAAGTGAATGCATATATATTTATTAAGATATTAAATAAAAAATTACAGCTGAAAGAAGGGCCCAGATGAAAATATTTGGTTTGTGCTACAATAAAGCTTAGAACAGATGAGAAGTATTTTAGCTGTGTCTGATTGAATAGTTTGAGCTAAAAACGCAGTGATCTGCAGTAACTGCAATTAGCTGGGATATCTATTCTTTTAGTGACTGTTTACAACTCCTCTTGCCCTCCATGAGAAGAAGAGAAGGTAAAAAAAAAAAAGATGAAAGGAAAAGTAAAACTTGATCTCTCCGGAAAGGAAAATGATAATGATATTACCTCCTGCTGGAACTTATACTACCTCGTTATACTTGCATGGTAAATATATTCCATTGCAAGAAATGTTCCACCGAAGAGTGTTCACTTCAGAGAAATGATAACAATCTCAAAAAAAAAAACCTGGTCAGTGACAAACATGCTCTAAAATCCCGCAGCACTGAGCTGCTGCAGTCTCATTTACACTTGCTGCCCATCAATAGTGAATGTGCTTCAGTTAATCACCTACCCTCCTTGATGTGAGCTGTTGCTATTCCATAATTGTTATGAAAATAAAGGGCACAGTTATTAAACTGTTTATTCTCCTGTTTTTTGGGGGTTTTTTTTTTTAGCTCTGACCTTGTTAAGCGAGAACAAGCATTGGTAGAGAAAGACAAAACAAAAATGCTTCCATGTAGCATCCTTCCATAACAAAGCCCTGTCCTATAAATGCCTGTGGAACCACAAGAAACTTAAGCTGGTAGAGTAGCACTCACAGAGTGGCTATCAGTAAATGACTTGTTGAAAATTTAATTCTGTGAATGCATCATGTGGTTTAGGAGGACAACATATTCCAGAACATTCCCCTTTCTGACTGACAGCACTTGCAGCTCTGGGGCTTTGTTTGCTCCAGGTGCTGCTGAACCTGAGGTTATGGAGGCTGGAAGCTGGTGGTGTTATGAGGATGAGAGCCAAGATGTACAAAAATTGTAGAATGATTGGCAGGTACTTTTAAAGTTTAAAAATATCCCAAACCCTCTTACAGAAGTGGTGTACCTTTGTAAGTAACCAAACTGACACTTGTGAAAAATAAGGAGTCGGCATAGCAAAACCAAGAGATACATAGACTTTGTAAGTCAGGCTTATGGTTTGGGAGTCAGCTAGGATTAATATCCAGTGGACACCTCTTGTGTTTGAAATTGTCAGTCATATTGCTCGTTAGTTGTACTGGAAGTAAGTGTTTTAATGATATTCCACTTTCCTGCTAGGCTTGTGGTTGGTGCCACCAGGTATAAATCAGGTAATAGTTTGCTGATCATTTTTACTAACACTAAAGTTTTCTGTCTGTAGTTCCCTTTTGTCTTCCTTAATCTTCTTGTATCTCCTCTTCTTCAACAGGACTGCTCGTGACAGACACTAGGATTTATGATCAGTGAGTGCTAATGCAATTCAGGACTTGGGAGCTGTAGAACAACATGAGAGGATAATGAGGTGGGTTTAAAAAGTCTCTATGATAAACAACCCAATCTCTTAACACTGGTAATTATTACATTGCTAATTATTTCTGAATGAGTAGGGATAGAAGAGAGCATTATTTAGAGAGTGGATAGCTGCATCCCAAAACTTTGTCATTCAGAGTGAGAGCTATAAGGAACAGTGCCTTTCACAAATTAGAAAACCAGAACTGCCTATTGAGTATTGTCAGATTGGGTTTCTCATGCTTATTATAATTTTTTTTTTTTTAAATTCCATGGCAACTTCTGATAGGAATTTTTAAAACATAAATTCTTATTATTGTTTGACTTGTACAGTTTTAAAATAAAATGTATCTGAAAAGTGGCGCTCATTCCATCATAAAGCCAGAGACAGCTCAAGATTCAAACTTGAAACTACAGAAACTTTTGGATGCTCTTCTACCACACCCAAATCCAGAGTGCTGATCCGTATGGACCTGACTAAAAGTATTAGCCTGTGAGAGACAAACTACTCTTGATCATGCAATGCACAAAAGCAGAATCTGAATTTTGCTCATTTTGTGCAATTTAATACCACAATTTTTATACTAAGCAAAGTTAAATGGAGGCAGTGCTGTTATGTATTACCATGTCCTCACTTTCTTTTTTTTCCTCAGTTAGGAGCTTTCCCTACCAATCCTAGCCGCCTTCATGTGCAAATCACAATTCAGCAACACAGTTTCTTAAAGCTGATATTCTAGGGGTGGCAAAGTTTCGGTTACAAGCAGTCAGTTCTTGAAGAATCTCGTGGTGGTTTTTTTTTTTTTTTTCTTATCCTAGCCACTAGAGGGGGAAAAGATATAAATATAACCTGGACACGGTATTAGGGGAAAAAAAATCCTTTTGAGTAGCTTATTGTTGTGCATACTGAAAGCTAAAAGAGGAAGGCGGAGAGTAGAGTAGTATCTATAAAGATTTTTAGATGGACTTCAGATGTCTTACATGGGACACAAGTTGGCTATCTTCTGACAAGGTGAAAAGAGAGAAAAGTAATTTGTTTTGGATGCAGTGAAATACATTTATAGATGATTATGAGTTCAGCACTGTGGGTGAAAGTGCAGTTGCCACTAATTTAAGAGTAATCTCTCAGTGATACGAACAGGTTGTCTGAATTTCCTTTGATAGCGTCCTCCAGAGGTGTGTGTGGTATGTACCACCTCCCTCCCGCTGTCCTGCTTCCATGAGAAACCTGAAAAATAGTTAAAAAAGCTGCAACTAATTTTCGGTAATTGGTTAGAAAATAGTTATTCGTTTCTGCTTATTTTGTGATATCATGTAAAGCTTGTGCAGCTCACCAAGTACAGCTCTTGAAAACATGTCTTTGAACTCTTTTCTGAAGACACTTCAAAAAAATCACTTGCTAATACAACCAATGGCTTGATGATGAAACACTTGCTTCCTGAACAGGTTGTTAACTAATTCTCTTGTAGGCATGCAAACTGCAGGTGGCAGCTTTGCCTCAAGATTTTAATCACACCCCTTTGCTGGTTTTTTGTGTGTTTGTTTGGGTTTTCTTTTTTGTTTTGGTTTGTTGGTTTTTGGGGTTTTACTGTGGTTTGTTTGTTTGGTGTTTTTTTGGGGGGGGTGTTTTTTTTTTGTTTTTGTTTTTTTTTGTTTGTTTGTTTGTTTTTTTTTTGTTTGTTTAAATAATTACAGTGGAACCTAGAAAAGAGAGATTCTGCAAAAAGTCTGCAATATGCTACTCCCTAAGGTCGGGATAGGAGTCTCCAGATACTTTTATTTTTCCAGAACAGCTGTGAAAATAAGCTTCCCTGAAACATCACACTTTCCTTATTTTTATTTTCAAAAGCAATGCAACAGCCTTAGGCTCAACATTATTGACTTCTAACAACAATTTTAGGCTTAGTCCTAACTTTCTTGTTCAAGTTAAAATCCTGATAAAATACTGCAGGAAGAAGTCCTATGTTTTTAACTGATATTTTTAATCTTCAAACTTGCTTCAATAACTAGGCATCAGAGTAACTTATAGGATGTGACTGATTTATGGTTACTCTCATGATTGTTATCCTTCTCGCTTTTTTATTTAATTTTTCCTTCCCCCTCTACCCTCCTTTTCATTCCTTTGTTTTTAATCTTCATTATTCTCTCATATTCTTTCTACTCACTGGTGTGGTTTCTGTACTGCGCTCCAGTTAATCATCTACTTCATCTTACACCTCTTCCTTAACGAGCTTGAATTTTCTGGCTGGAGTGATCACAGCACAACTGGCCTATGGTTTTCCTCCCTTGTCTCTTGTGGCATTTTCTTATAGCTAGACCCTTTCTCTCCTCCCCTAATTGTCGTGGGTTTTGTTCTCACACCTTGTTGGATCCAAGAGCAGAGCAAACTGGGAGCGTTTGCTAGGCTGGGAGACTGATGCCATTGTAGGAGCGAGAGCCATCCAGTAACCCACTTCATGAGGTAGACTGTGGAATTGGTTTGTTCCAGTAAAGGTGACAGATGGATAGGCATTCTGTCATGGTAAGTTAGAAAAATAAATATTATCTGTCAGATATTTGAGGTGATTACTACTGCAACAGCAGAACAAGTCAGTATTCTCTCTGTGCCTCTCTGTGCCCTTATATACTCTAGTTTTCCTTTTGCTAATCATCCTTAAATCATCTCTGCTGTCTCTAAAGCATTTAAAGAGGCTTATACATGAAGCCATTCATACCTTTCACAAAGAATGGTTCCCCAAGACCTATCCATAGATATCCAGTTCAGAGTACAACTAAGGAACAAACATGGGTTGCTTTCCTCAGCTTGCTGTGCACCTTCTTAATCATGTTTTCCTCACTAATTTGTGGGAAGGAGATTTTTCTCTTCTGTCTCCATTATTTGCACTGGTTTTAATTAAACATATGCTATGATTGGGAGGTGGGTAAAAGGACAGTTGTGCTGCCATTTGAAAAGAGCAAGCTTGTTCGCTCAGCCAGTTTTCCCAAGCTTTCAGAGCTCTAATTAAAATCCACTGAACACATGAGCAATGTTGGCACAGTACTTTGGAAGTGTTTGTTACAACAGTGTCAAAGAGTAGATAAGGTTTTTAGGGGATTAGTGTAAGGTGTTTTGTTTCAGGTGGATTATTTCTAGTGAATGGGTCCTCTTTCTTTTCCTCCACCTAGAAAAAAGGGCTTTATTTAACCTTTTTTTTCTTTCTTTTTTTTTTTTTTTTACTTCACTTTACTTTGTGAGAAAAATAATTTTTCTATTTACAGTCTCTCAGATGCTTTCTAAAAGGTTGGTCAGGAAAGCTTCATATTTACGTTCCTGATAAATAGTGAAAGTTTCTGTGAGTCTGTGAAAACCGGAATGTAGCTACACACACTGGAGGCAGTACTGTGATATCCAAGGAAACCTTATATATGCTGGCGAAAAGGGAAGACCAGAGTGCTCATTCACTGTGTAACTCTATTCACTTTGTCCATTATGTGAATGAGAAGTGAAAAATAATTTCCTGCATCTCCAAGGTATCAGTGTTCTGAAAGGATCTGTGAAATAACAGCGATGTTTCCCATGTCCTCATTTTCTGTGTGGCTTGTCCTGTAAACAGACAGGGAAGGCTGAGTATTTGAATGACAGCAGGGAAAAAACATAAAATTAAATAAATTTATTGTACTGAAAGAGTTTAGTGATAATTTATTGTATGTTACATTTTAAGCTGTATCTTTTAGCCTTCAAAACTATACTGACTAATTAGAGGTATGTGATCAGCGTAACTATCTTCTGGCAATAAATTGCAATACATATTCATAGTTACATGGATTTAATTTTCTGTGAAATGATCCTTATAAAAACAGTAATAGTTGGTATGTCATTAGAGCATATCAGCAATTAATCCTCAAAATGATCAATGGAGAGAATGTCCTTTTCCCTCTATCACTGGTTTATTTATGTGTTCCCATTAATTATGCCTAATTTTCTGTTGGCACTTTTCTTCTTAATGTAATTCAATTTAAGCATATCTTTCCAGAGACTTATTAATAGGTAGGGTCATTTATATTGTGTAGCACAAATATTTTATAATCCACTAATCTTGACAAAAAGGCAATGCCTTCCTCATAAAAAATGGATGAGGAGTAATGGTTCCCTATTAATAACTTATTAGGTCAGATCACACAGTTTGAAGTGTCTATTACACTTTAATTTTATCAGATTTCTTCCTTTGGAACCCACTACTTTTTCTTTATTGCGATTTTTTTTAACCCAACAGCTGGATCCCTTGTCAAAACCAGCTTCCTATGGCTGTTATTTCTGGAGTACCAGCTAAGCAACTGGTTTTATATACAGGGCTTTATGGAAACTGTGATGCACCCAACAGTGAGAACTCAGGTTACTTTTCCACTTGAATTTTATATTTTCTATAACAATGATACACCGAAGCCTCTGCCTAGGTCAGCTTTCCTCATGAGGCAGGATACAGGTGGCTCATTGCAGTTCTCTTTTGCTCATTAACCTCTGTAGATAATGCCCTGTCTGAGGATAATGAGCGGAAACTTCGTCACAAGGCTGTATATCTCTATTTCTAAAGGCAAAACTACAGCTCAGCGACGTCCAAGGGGACATGCACTCCCCAGGGGAGTCTAAGGGGAGAACAGTGCTTTGGGATCCTTTTGTACCAGTTTGAGGACTTTGAGGACCCATCCCTGTGAGCCACTCTGCTGATATCCCCATATCTCTGGAGCTCAATTTGGGTCCCACAGCCTCCCTGCTCTCTCTCACCCCCCTGCTCAGCTGTGTTGGTCACCTGTAAGCCCTTTTAGTCTGGGGACTTGGGAGAGGGGCTGGTTCACATGAGTCAAAACTGTCTTCTTCAAAATAAAGCATTATTTATTCATTCAGCCAAAGGTACATAGCATGCAAAAGCAATAAAAACTTACACACACATTTTCGTTTTCCTAACTCTTAACCTCTCTTTTGCAAGCTTTTGCTAAGCTTTGGAGAAGCTGACCACCCTGCAGCATTTTCTCTGTATCATTCACTGTCCCCCTTGTAAGTCAGTCAGCTTTCACCAGCAGCTCCTGACAGCTTAGTCAAACATAAACCAGCTTTTAATGTAATTTTAGATTCCAGTTTTATTCTTGGAAAAGTATCCTTTTCCAGTCTGAGAGGATGTAAACTAGGATGCTCACCAGTTCATTCCACAAGCTTCTGCGGCAGTTTCCCAGACAGCACTTTATTCTTGCCATTACTTTATTTTTTTCATCCCTGTTTTCTGCCAACCTCCTATAATGCAGCGCTGAATATACACAGTTTATTCCTTCAGCTTGTCACAGGTGCTGCCCTGAATATAGCCTTGCAGGCTTCCACTTCTCATGTGAAAATGTGTTTTCAGAATACCCTTTTGCTAATTTTAACTCTGCCTTCTCAGTTTCTGCTTTATAAAAAAGTATCATCTCAGAAATTTGAGTTAGGCTTTAAAGACTTTTCTATTTTTTTTTTCTTTAAGTCTTGCAATTTTCTTGAGGAGTCAGCCCTTCCTATTTGGAGGAGCTGTGACTGCCAAAGATGAACTCTTGAAGAGGTGAAATGTGGGAGTCAGTTGCACGAGAAGGAGTGCTCGCTGCATTCGCACACTGTGCACCGTGGCGTTGGGGTGAGGTGCTGTTATTGTTGTTGCTGTGATTTCTGTAGGAACATCCGGAGCCCACAAGCGGAACAGGAGGGTTCTCAGAATTTAATATGGAGCTTGATTACATGAAATGCATACGTATCTGCCAGTGTGGCTGGAGGCATTATTATCTGGGTGTAGAAACCCTTTTCTGATTATCAAGTGATATATAAAGGGAAAAAGTAGAAAATACTGTAAAATATTGTGCAGCTTCTGCCACTGGCATGGAAAAAAAACCATGTTCGAAGAAAATTTTATCTGAGGTAAAGAAGTTTCTGTTGGAATACGAAAATATGATAGAATTCAGCCTTTATTAAGGAGGTTATTCTTTTGATTTCATGCTTTGTGGCTGCTTTCATAGAAATCTGTATATGTTGCTGGTATGAATGAAGTCTCTTCTGATCTTCATAATAGCTATGGCTGGTATTGGCAATTCAAATACACAGAAAAGTCTGGATGATACATGAAAGAATGAAAAGGTTATTTTGATATGGGTTTTGTTTTTTTTCTTATAAATTTGGAGCAGAGGATGGAAGCAAATACAAATTTAGAATAAGATTATTTGATATTAACTGGAGAAATGGGCTTAGCAAATTGCTGAAGGCAGAAGTTTGCATCTGGGATGAAATAACCTTTTGCACCAGTATAAGCTGCAGGTGACTGGCTGGAAATCAGCTGTTTAGAAAAGGATTTGGGAACTACATGGACCTCCAAGGCTGGCAGGTTGAGAAAAGTGGTGCTTCCATTAATTTAACACTTGTCAAGCTGCATTTGCAATGAAGCCACTTTTGGACCCCACCAGTGCAGGAAGGGTTTTGAGAAACTGCAGGATGTGGCCACTAAGATTGTCAGAGGGCTGGAGCACACAACACACAAGCAGAGGCTGGAAGAACCAAAGTTCTTCAGAAAAGAAGAAAAGGTGCCAAATGGAAGACATTATCAATGTCTGCATGACCTTTTGTGTGGCTGTAGAGAAGATGGAGCCAGACTGTCCTCAGAGGTGCACAGTAATGGGACAAGCAGCAGACACAAGTTACAGCTAGAGAAGTTCCACGTGGATTTAACCTCAAATTTCTTCATGTTAGAAGTAGTAACACACCAGGACAATATGTCTAAGGAGTTGGGAGCTCAATCCCACTTAAAACAGCTGGAGGAGCCCTGCTCCTCTGGCTGATGATGACCTAGATTTGCTCAGAAAAAGAGGAGATGAGCAGGTATAAAAAGAGAAGGATATGGTCAGGATATGGAAGTACTTCAAATCCTCCTGCATTTTACATTGATGTCATACCAGTTCCTTCCTGACTTCTCCATTCAGCTACCAGTGCTTGGGGCTCTGTGTACTCCAGTCCATATATTTATAAGCAGCCTAGCAAAGAGGAGCTCCAGCTGAGAGACTAATGGCATCACGCAATCTCTTTGTACTTAATTTTCAAATTTCCAGAACTTGTGCTAGGAAACCGGTAAAGTATCTGTACCTTACATAGGCAGTGTTTAATAAAATATTTAGAAACAAAACAGTGATCACAATCAGACAAGAAAATGAAAAAATGAATAAAACTTCTCACTCTCCCTCACTTCTTGTCTGGTTAGACCATCGATTTTTTTAGATAAGTTTGTGTTAAGATTTTAGCCAGGCATATATAATTGATCTCTAGATAATGTTCTGATTAAAAAATCTTAGTTTTCTCTTTCTGGTTGGAGGAGGCCATACAAAAAAACCCTGCAACTTAGTCCTTAAGCAATGATGTAGACAGACACTCCTACTGCACTCTAGGTGGAATAAAAGCGCCCCCCCCCCCCCCCCCTTTTTTTTTTTTTTTTGTGCTTGCAGCAGGTGCAGGATGATGTATTTGCTTTTATTTTAAATGGAAGCTGTGGTGTAAAAATAGACACTGGTATTTACGGGAAGCTTAAGCCTGCTGAAGTTTTACAGATTTAGAAAGTTCACTAATCACTATCAATTAAAATTTTTGCATAAATTAGTCAGAATGACACACTCCACCACAGGGCCTTCTCAAAATATTTGTTTTGAAAACCTGGTACAGATTTACAGATTTAGTCGGAGTGGTGCTCATTATAACAGTTAAGGCTTTTAAACTGGTACAATTACAACTGGTTTTCTAAATATCTTAGAAACTCAGCTAGAGCTAGACCGGTGTCCTAGCGTCTGGTTACTGTAGGTTTGAAAAGCAAGAACAGACAAGCAATACCTAAAACTTTGAATGCCTGGAAGCACGTGACATTCCCACAAGACTCTCTTACATTAACGATTAGGACCTAGAACAAAAGTATTTGTTCCACATTATTGTGAGCAGAAGTAACACAGCAATTAACGAGTATTCTCCTCCTGCAAATGCTTGGGCGTATGGAAGGTCTCCTAGATTGAGTTCCTCTCAATTATGCCAATGGTGAGGCTTCTTCTAAGTTACCAGTTTTTCATTCATCACATGGCTAATGTTCAGAATATTCTCAGGAATAGCAGCAACATGCTTTAGTTCTGTACAGGCAACAGTGGTTTCAAGCAGAGCTCTTTAGCAGTGTGTATAGCTTCCTATTCAAATGCAGAACTCATGAGTTTGTTGGTTTCTTTCACTCATCTTCTTAAAAATTGTCAAAGGGAGGTGGTCTCGGTGTTCATTGTAGTGCATTGTGTTAAAGCAGAGACGGTGCTCAAAGACTTACAATCTGGTTTGGTGCAGAGACGGTGCTCAAAGACTTACAATCTGGTTTGGTGAAAGTCAGAACCAATAGACTTTTCTTGGAGATTTGTTTAAAGCAGTCCTCTGAGGCTGGATGTTGTGGGGTATCAAAGTGAAAAAGGCGCTCCCTTTGCTTACAGTGCAAAATGGAGCTGGAGAATTTAAATTCTGCTGTTTCCTTCATCTTCAACCACTGCAAGTATCCTGACCCCTCTTAAATGGTTCTTTGAGGAAAAACAGAAAAGGTAACGGCATTCAGCAAAGACAATTAAAGACTCATGAAGATTTCTATTAGAAAATATTCTAGATTATATATGTAAAGGCAAAAAGTCACTATAACACATTGAATTTAATCATGGAAAGTGTATTTCCCTGATGAAATCATGCATAAAACACACAAAACCCCCCATCCAAACATTGCTTAAAAGCTTTTAGCATTATGGCTTGAGCTAAACCTACAAAAAACCCAATAACAGACAGAATAAAGATAAGAATACACCTAAGAAAGCAACAGCTCTTGTAAATAATGCTGTGATATCCAGGGACACCAGCTTCCATGAAAGCTGCATGAGCTGCAACACTTATGAATAAAGACAGGTAATTCAACTAGTTTTGCAGATTTTCATGAATCACTTACCTGTATAGTTTTATTTTCATCATAACCATGAAGAAAACCTAAAGATGTTTTTAACAATTCTGTTTTCAAAACAAATGCTTTCACATCAGTACAATTCTCTCGTATTCATTTAAAGGCAGATAGGAATGGATTTACTATTCCATAGCAAAATTGCATCACTCAAAGGGTACTGAAGCCATGGTATCCTGAACAAAAATCCTGTGGATAAAAACATTGTCTTTGTGATAATAGCTGTTATTATAGGAAGCTGCTAACCTACATGATGTTTTTCAAGGCAAGGTGAGTTTGGATCAAAACATGAGAGAGAAGGAAGGAGAGGAAGAACAAGATCTTCTGTACTTCTTTGGGGCAATCAAAGCCTACACTGTGCAGGGTAAATGAAATAAAATGGATGTATTATCTCTCCTCGCAGTAGGGAGGCAGGAATGGAGGCTGGCCCAGGTCACTTACCAATGCGCCTGCTGGCTGGGCTTATCTCATAAAAGAACAGTCACTGAAAGATTGTAGCTTGTTATTTATTCTCTTCCTTCCCATATTGGGCTGGGGCCCTAGTATAGAACATTTGCTATGACCTGAAGATGTAGCCCTGAGCAATGGGACAGTGTGAATGTGTCTGGATTCTGGGGGCCACCTTGGGGTAGGTAAAGCTACAGGGCTTTACCTGGAATATGCTCTAAGTGATGCTCTTTGCATTTGCCGGTATGTTTGTTTTAGAAGAAGGAAATACAGGATAAGCAGCATTTTTCTTCTCACAGATGTGTTTCACCTGCCCTCAGAAATTCAGTCCAGTTATCTTATGCTCATAATCATTATTTAATATGGAGCATATTATTTGAACACATATCATTACAACTTCACTTTTTGAAATCAACGTATAAGACACCATACAATTCAAATAACTATCTCCAATTTCTGTCTTCACAAAATCAATATTTAGCAAGATTCCTGTTATCTGTCCAGTCTATTTACATAAGAAAATGTTATTTTCACTGTTCTGTTTGAGGTAGGAATAGACGTAATAAGTTATCCAACTTTAAAAAAAAAATGAGGGAATCAACTGGGAATAACAGGTCACTTCCTTATTCATGAGCTCTAAAACAAGCTCTCTCACAGTCTCAGCTGAGTCTCTACTTGCCACTTAGTTATGTGGATAACATGAATGACATCCATGATAATTTAGTCTGCTTTATCGTGGTATCTCTTTGTAGCTGAGATTTGCAATATAAAACAAAAAAGTATCAGTACTTTATTGTAACTTAATCTTTACAAATACATTACAGTGCTTCTAAACACAGATTATAAAAATTAAAGACTACGAGAGCTTAGAGAATGTTAAGGAAAAAGTAGAAATTACAAAGGAAGCAGAAGCAGCAGTGAATCACTGGCATTTCTCCTCCATCTGCATCATCGCCTGTGAAAAACTTGGAAAGTGCCCAGGTGCACTTTCACCTAATATACAAAGAAGCTCATAATATCTGCAAATACTTTCTTGATCTGTTCACTGCTGGGTATGGAGTAGGATCATCCACATGTTTCTAAAGCTGATAAAATTCTTGTGATGGATTAGAAACAGTGAATGAAATTTTTGTTAGCGTCATGCTTGACCTTCAATTACAGCAGTCGTGGCTGCAGTTTCCAATAGGTGTCCTAGGAGATTCTCATTTTCCATTAACTTGTAGACAGAGTGATGTGTGCAAAAGTTAATGTTATTGGTACTGTGAGAACATAATGGCACATTCTTAAAGTACAAAACATTTGATATTAGTACAGATTTTCCCTTTCCCCCCAGATATTCCTTATGCAGCTTAATTGCTGCCTTGAAAATAATCAAATAGACAGTGGATTATGTTCCTCTCAACTTCAAAATATCAACTGTTTGAAACATCTTAGCATTTCTATGCTTTTCTGCAATAATGGTCACAGAGGAAAAATGTCTCTTTCAACCAAGTCTTTAACTGTTGTCTAGTTTCAGATAGGAGCTGTATGTCCTGGAAAGATAAAATTGTTGGTGACTTTTGGAACACAATGTTGTATACCTTGCTGGAATAGTTAAAGGAATACCATAATATTGTGGTAATTCTACAGTTATTTCTGCTGGTGCCACAAAACCACACAAGAAATATTTCAAGAATTTTGCTCATAGATGCTACAATATTCTATTTTAAAATAGTTTCTCACATTTATTAACCCTTCCATTTCCATGATGGCTTACATCAGACAATCTTCCCTGAGTAACTGAGAAAATGCCTGTCCCTGTAAAGTACACTTAGCAGACTTACCTATCCATTAACAAACTTCAACTTTTTGTATTTGCATCAGTATCTCCTCACTTGCATTCCAAGGGCAAGTGGTAACTGTACCTTTATCGATGTAAGTATCTGACACAAAGCACTAAGCAGGAGCATTTCACCATTTCTTTATGTGCTTTGTAGTTAGTCTTTGTAAAAATGGGGGTTGGGAATCCATTTAATGAAATGCTCATTTCTGGTATCTGAGCTGACTCTCTGGATTTTCTTTATTCTTCCTTTTTCCTTCTTGATAAATGCTCTGTTGCATCTCTCATCCTGATGTAGCTGCCTACAGTCTTGCAAATGGTTTTAGAGAGATCTGGGGATCATTGTTTCAAACAGAAGCACTCTTAGTTTCTTACGGCTGGAATCATCCTATGAATTCAGGATTAATAAGATTTACAGCACTGAGTGTTTTTTTACAAAGGTTTGATTAGTTTGGTTCAACCTCTCCCTTATTTGTGTGATGAATAAAGACATCCTACCTAAAGTAAGGCACGAGTGGTCATGCTGAGACAAATTAAATGGGGTGGTCTTTTAAATTAGGCAAAATGGGTTTTGAAAAGATTCATGGTAGGTATAATGCTACAAGTGCTTGATATTGAAGTGTGTCTGTTATCATGCCTGTAACTGCCTCGCTGTCAGGATGAAGTTATTGAGTATAAGTTAAAAAAAGTTTGGAGTTTGGTTTGGGGTTGTTTTTTGTTTTGTTTGGGTTTTTTTTCCTGTGTTTCAGCAGCTGGGATGTGTGTTTTGTAGTATTATCGACTTCCCCTTGGCAGTCGTAAAAGACAGGAAGCATTCTACATTTCTGAATTCTGAAAGCTGGGGTCTTATTGGATATATAAGAGGCATCACCGATACCTACCTATTAAGTATCCAAGTGTGTCTTAAGGTTCTGTACGATTGAGTATTTGATTGGAGTGCAGCTGTGTTGGATTGGAAACCTTCTCCCAGCGCTGTTCCAGATGTGAACCATGTGATGGCAGCATTGCATCAACCTAGAGGAACAGGGCTGTGCTCAAGGGGGTTGTGATTTGAAGGGAATTTTCTCAATTTTTCTTAAAATAAAAAAAAAAAAACCCAAACCCCTCAACACTGGAGAATGAGCTCCTACAATCTGGAAACACAGTGCAAACAGATTTAACACTGAATTGTTTTACCCAATGGAAATTAATAGAAAGAAATGAAAATATTTGACATGCCGTGAATACAGTGTGGACGTACTGCTGACAAAGTTGATATTTTAGCTTAATGAAAAATATTTTTCCTAGTGATTGTAATAATAAAGTCCATGTAGTATATATGGATTACAAGCTCAGAATATCACTGCTAAACCGTGTCTTTCACTAACAGGCATTTATTAAGTTACAGGTAGGGTTTTTTTTGCTGCTGAAATAACCAGTAATTAATCACTATTTGGATAGACTTTCAAGTGGAAGCATCTGAAATCTCTAAGGGCTTCAGCTTTTCTGACATCTCCAAGGTGTTTGAAGGAGCAGACAGTACTCTTAACTGTTGGTACCTGGCAGTGTGGCAAGCAGTAGTTTCTTAAAAAATTCAAGCTTCAATGCTGTTTTCTTGTAAGAAGCAAAATAAAATAAAAAAATAATTATGTTGAATACTTCCAGTTTATATGTTTACACTGTGCTTAAATTTAACAAGCTGGTAAATGATGTAGAAATTCCTCTCTCTCTCACACAGGTGCCTTCCTTTGGAAGGAAGGCAGTGCATAATCCACCCCTGAGCTCGCTAGAGGAAAGGGATTGATTGAAATGATGAATTTGTCTCGCTATCCCTTGACTTTAGCACAACGCTTGATACCCCTCCTGCTTGGTGACTGGGAGTCTGGGACTGAGGTAGATCCTGCGGTGGTGAGCAGGAGGAGGATTCCTTGGTGTCAGCTCTGCAGCGCGTGCCCTTGCTTGCTTATGGTTTTAATCACATGGAAAGTCTTGTAGGGCTGCACTGAGCAGCGCTCTACAGGAATAATCTCAAATTATACAGCACATAAAGGGGAACTTTGTACGTATTTACATTTATTCTGTGGAAGTATATGCACATTAAAATCTATTGGAATTACAGAGCAATACGATTTCTGTGAAACTATGGAATTTGTCAGGGAAGGAGCAAAAGGCACATCCTCTCCTGAAGGGCCTGGAGAATAAATCTTATGAAGAGTGATTGAAGGAGCTGGGACTTTTTAGTTGGAGGAAAAGGAGGCTGAGGGGAGACCTCATCACTCTCTACAACTACTTGAGAGGATAGAGAGGTTGATGATGGTCTCTTCTCACAGATAATTAGCGATAGAACGAGAGGGAATGGCTTCAAGCTGCACCAGGGTAGGTTTAGGGTGAACTTTAGGAAAGAATTTTTCCCAGCAAGAGTGGTCAGACACTGGAATAGGCTGCCCCGGGAGGTGGTGGAGTCCTCATCCCTGAATGTGTTCAAGAGTCTTTTAGATGTGGCCGTCATGTAGATGTGGGACGATATGGGGTAGAGGAGAACTTTGTAGAGTAGGGCTGATGATTGGACTCAATGATTCCAGGGGTCTTTTCCAACCTGAATGATTCTATGATCCTACAGTGCCTGCGTTGCAAGAGTTTCTTTTTCAGATTAAAGTAAATTTTGGCTTGGAATATCATGATTGCTGTCAAATGTTTTTGTATTCTGGGAATCTCATGGGTAGTTGATTTACATATAACAAATAACTTTCCTTTTTGTTCATTAGGGTCAAAGAAAACATGTTATTCATCTATAGTTTTTGAAAATTTTCCTTAAAACCAGCAGGTGATACACATTTAAACTTTTGTTGTCAGTGCCATAAACCAAATGTTAACATTAACAGTCCTGTGAAATTAGTAGTCAGTTTTTACCTGACCAATGTGGTGGCACCGAAGTACTGGTGTGGGATTAGAAAGTATTAATTCATACACCAATGAATTGTGTTCTGCCCCATTGCACTCTGTATTGTATTTTATCAAGAGGAAAAAAGAACAAGTCAAGACAGGAGAAAATAATTCTTGAGTTATAACGACGTATACATCTCTGGTCTGAGTCCTTTGTTGGAGTACAAATTGGGTGGAGGCTCCTTCCTGATGAGCCTATCACAAAATTGCTTTTCATTTTCAAATGGCCAGTCTGAGCTGAAGAATGTTGATAAATAAATAAATACCAGTTCGTGGTAGGAGAGGGAATAAAGACTCAAGTATGTAACAAGTTAAAAGAGGGGTTACTTTTTAGATTTCTGTGCTGGACTAATCCTGTGAGATGTCCAGTAAACATGCCTTTAAAAATCATTCTTATTCCATTCATTCTATTACCAATTTCATTGGCATTTGTCATGTTAAAGAGATGGGGAATTAGATAATTAGCTAGAACATAGCAGTGAGAGTAAGGAATGCCTGAATTCAAATTTGCTATGACTGGATCTGTGTGTCTCAACTGGAACAAGCTCACTGTGTATAAGCTTTTTTAGTATTTACACACAGGAGTGAAGGTTAATTATTAATATTTTAAATGCTTTGAAAGACCTCCTTGCTATATGAAAAAAAACCCCAATGTATGACTGCTATTCACACTCTACATTGACCATACTTTTCCACAAAATAATTCTAATTTTAAAACTGTTTAGAAAGGAGTTGTTCATCAAAATGCTAATAGCTGTTTTTAATAGATATCAAAGTTTTAATTAGTGTTGATTATGTGACTGAAAAATTTGGGTGGTGGATATTAGGTAACTTGGGAAATATTTCCATGGAGATTCATATGATCGTTAAGAAGAATATTGCTTGAATTGTTATTGATAATATTCTGAAAAGTGTGCCCAGTACAATTCACTGTGTAGAAATTGTCATTCAGTGTGCTCTGGTGTCTGAATCTTCCCTAACTCTTACAGTACTGTTCCAGAGACTTCAATTTTGAATCAAGCTAGAGGTTGGAACATTGTGGTTTATTTTCTTGTTTAACATTTTTAGAATCTATGTAAATTTAAAAAAAGATAAATCGAAAAATTGCTCTGGATTTGGGTTTAGGGGTTTTTAGGCTGCTGTAATCTTCCATCTGGCAATGGTTCAAATGAGTGTTGTTATGAACATGGTGCATGTTAAGTTGCTTTTGATACCACTGTTTCATATCTACCTTCCAAAATCTGATTTAAGATGGCATAAAGAGCCAAGAAGCTACAGCCACAACTAATATAAAAGGTTCACTAAAATCCCTTTTAAAATTAAAATACCCGTTCAAATATGGGCTTTGCCAGAAGTTTGCTTGTTCAAAGCCTGTGCTTTCAGCTGTTTTTCATGACCGTAGTGTGGTGTCCTTTGCCCTGGGCCAGCTGTTCCTATTGCGAAAAATTTGGTGCTGTTCTTCCATGTGCTACAAGCAGCTACTCTTGCTCTTAGAAATACCAGGTATCGACTGAGATGGATTACGGGTGGGGAGAGAACTCACACTCAGGAATACACAATCTGTATTTTGTCTGACTAGAGGTTATTTTTACCTCTTTGTCACACAATTGCCTTTTTCCTTCCTCTAAACAACACTTGTATTGTCCTGGGTGAAAATGGCGAGATGTAACCTGCTTATTGCTGTAAGCTCAGAAATTGCTTTTTAGTACAGGACAGTAATTTTTTGTTGTTGTTTTTTAACCCAGTGTATTAGTGGATATGAGAAAAGAAGTAGGGCTGGCCAGCAACTTTAATCTCTCTGTCTAATTATATATGTTTTTTTTACCCTTAAATATCTACTTCTGTCCTGGCTGACAGTAGGTTTTAGAACATGCTTCTGATGTGGCTGGTCATGGCCAAACTAGAAAATAAGATTCTTTCTTTTCCTACTTCTTTGCACTGTAACATAAGGTAATTCAAATCAAAATCCCATGTCCCTCATTTTCCAAAGGAAAAACCACAATGAAATATTTCACTTTGTGTGTTGTTGACGTGTCCGGACCATGTCGAGTCACTGCAGCAAACTGTGAATGATGATGTGTGAAATGAAAACTCCCTGCCCAATGCTCAGCAAAAAAGAATAGCACTACGAAATCCTTGCTCCGCTGTGCTATTTGATATGTGCTTTTGTCTATGCCATATTATATCCAGAGAAGCAAGACTGCCTTTTTAAACATCCTGTCAGATTTTTACCTACGTGCCAGGGTTTTACTTGCTTAGCAGGTTTACTTGCTTAGCAAAGTCTTCATCCAAAACATTACTTTGAAAAACTTACCACATGTGTTCACTTTAGGTAAATTTAAAAAAAAAAAGACGACCTCAAACAAAAAGAAGACCTCAGTCATCATCCCCCCTCCAAAAACCCAACCCTGACTTAAAAGTGAATCAATTTCCCATACATATTTGTTCATTTTCTTTTCAGCTGCCAATTGATTGTTGAGTCTTTAGATATCCTCAAAATAACTCTAGAATCCTTCACATTATGTGGTAATAATTTTATTTCATTTTGACTAGATCTTTAGCAAATTAGTTTCAAGTATTTGGAAAAATGCAGATTTTAGTTGTTTTTTGTTCCCTGACATATTGTCAAAAAATTTTGTATTTTGAAATAAAAGATATTATCTGAAAGTAATGCATAGTTATGAAAAAACCCACAAAGTATACGCCTGCAACCTCAAAGTGCTGTAATGAAATATGCACACAAGCCAATGGTTCTTCACTACCTGATATGAATTTTACTGAAGTAAAATTTTTCATTTTAGTAGTACTCTTAAATCTCCTGTCTGTAACTGACTACCTCTTTGAAAATTGCTTTCACCCTCTTCCTTTCGCTTCTTGCAGGCTACAACTCAGCACTTTTGAAAATAAAGATAAAAAGACACCAGAGCTGCTTAAATAAGGTGAGTTCCCAACTACTGGAATCCAAATCTTTCAAGTATCTTGCTCAAATATTGCAAATTAGCATGGCCTGAATGAAGTTCCATAGGCTTTACGTGATCATCATTTTCAGTTGTCATTTCTCTTGGACCAGCAACTTTGGCTGCACAAATTTTTGGTTTAGGTCTTTTCAGTTCTACAAGAACATCTCCTCTCCCTCTTGTGAAGGCTGAGCGATGAGACAGGGCAGGATCAGGAGGGAGAGATCTCAAAAAATTGTCCTAATTCACAAACTACACACTGATGCTGTTCCGGGGTGCTGAGTCTCTCATGTAGGACCACAGGATTAATAAAGAGAAATTTAAAATTACAGGTATCCAGAAGGACTCCCTTAACTCCTGCTGACTGTCCCTTTTGGAAAGCTGCAAAACATACCTGCTTCTTTTCAGTTTTTTACTTGGCATGATGTCTCACTTGATCTGTAATCTGAGCTACCTGAAATAGGTGGGAGGAGTAAGTCTTGATACAGTTTTCCACTGCTAGCAATATAGAAATAACCTGTTTCTCTGTGTTTTCCATTAAGAAAAAGCAAAGAACTATTTCCAACACTGAATGCCTGAATGGCAGTGCCTGCTTTTATACATAGCGCTGTAAATCTGCCACTCCGGTATTGCATGTCATAAAAAAGCATCAAATACTTTTACATAACTATGGTAAATCCAGGTAACTGTGAGTTTTGCCATCATTGCTCTTAAAAGAAATTGTCATCTGTTCTACTTTTGATTTCATGAGACTTTTAAAAGCAACATTGCTATCTATTTTGAATCCTAATCCCTGCATAGACGTTTCTTTTCTACGTGATTCCTTATTGGAACCATAGTGTACTGAAAATAATTAAGTAAATAACATTTATGAATTGAGGATAGCCCAAAGGAACCCACTGCATGCCACAGAGAAGATAGATGTCTAGAGGCTTTTGACATGACAAAGCTGATAGAATGTTCTTTTTTTCGACATTAGATATATTGACTCTTATGTATTCATTGCATTTTGATTAGCAATGTGTTCATTACTGTTGCTTTCGAGTCTCTTTTGTGTGAAAATGAGAAAGCACAGTATCACTAATAGTCATCTTTCACCATTATACACATGAAAGAGGTAATTCTGAAGTTTTCACAAAACCTTAAAAACATACCATCACTGTAATCTTGTACAGGCAAATAGAATGAATTAAAAAAATTGATTATGCAAATTAAAAATCATAGGAACTTGTAGTTAGTACTTCCATCTCAGCATTATAAATCCCTATGTGTTCTAACCTTAAATAATACTTTTATTAAATTTCCAGGATAAATTTTCAATTATTCTGAATTGAAAAATTAATTGTAATTGAATAATTTTTTGAACAGTGTGCAGCGGGATTGCTGAATTCTAATCAATAATAAGATGGCTTTCCATCAGATTCCCTAGAGTACCTGTAGTATAACTAATAAAATTAAATATTGATGTCAAATGTCTTTTACGATGTGCATGGGATTTCACTCTTCAACAGCATTTTCTTTGGAAGAATGAATCAGCAGTGGTTCCTTTATAAATGCAGACACATAGACTTCAACACAGGCAAATCTGAGATTCTACTGCCTTATATCCATATAGTGTTAGATTCAAGGAAGGGAGCTAACTGAATCTACTTACTGGGGTAGGCTGGGATTCTACTGACTTCAGTGCTCAGTTTATCTAAAGAACATGATGAAATGGTAGAAAGGTTTGAGTATGTGTTTAATTCAGTTTAATAATTGTTTAGGACTCCCTAAGCTTCTGAATAGTTAGGGTTTGCTTGCACTTTTGCTTCACCAGTCAAAACTTCTCTTATTTCCGCTGTGAATTCTACACTGTAGGTCAGATTGTTGCATACTGGATCTACTGCCCCATTGTAGGAGTCATGTGGATAGTGTAAGTAGGCTTTTTTTTTTTCCCCTATTTTCTTGCTTAAGCTTCCCTCTGGCAGATGATAGCCATCTCCCTAGTGTACATGCAGTCAGAGGGACACAACAGATAACTATTGCCAAAAGCTGACATTGTGAGTTGATTAATCAAAAATACATTGATTTATGGTTTTTATGACTCTTTGGAAATTCGCTAAAAGCATTGTATGATCCCTTGTATAACTGATTTATGAAGTCTTTCATTCAATATGATGTATTAGGTATGTACTATTGATGGTTCCTAGCATAAAGCAGTGCATACCTGTGCTTTCATTCAATATTGCAAACCACATATCCACTAAGTGCAAAAAGGGGTGGAGAAGCCAGAAACTAATTTATATATAGAGTAAAGGGTAGTAAATATTTATATTTCAATATTTTTAACTAGAATGTTTGTTTATAAAGTCAACGAGATGACATACTTGTCCTACATTGAAGGTAGAGTACCATGAGCTCATACAGATAATGCATTTAATAAATGTAATTATCAAGGTTGTTGCTATACTGTGCGTTTATATTAGTGCAGAAAATAATATTTCAGCACAAATATTTAGTGGAATGCTACTAAGTTCTTCAACCACCTGGAAAATATTTATAAAACCTTTATCATGTTAGCTATGCCTTCAAATGTTGTTCATCTGCATCTTAGCTGTACACTGAACGTATCCAGGGCAATGATTTAGTATTCTCAAAGCTCACTCTCAGGATCTTTTTTCACCCATCCACTTTTTCAAAAATTAATTAAAGCATCAGCTGTTACTATAAGAGAAAAAGCACATGCCTTTACTTCTGTAGCCTAATGATAAAGTGGTAACCTAGCATTCATTATAAGCCATATAGCAAATTATGAAAAATAGCAATGCCCTGAAGTCTTTATCAAAGCATAACAAAACATTCCACATAGGAATAATATATTATTCCATTTCATCTGGCAGACCCTCACCCTCATCTGACACGTGTTGCAACCTCTGCATTGTGGATCCTCTGTCATATTACCTCTTCAATTATTATTTAGCAGCTTTTTTCCAATTTCTATCCTTTTAGACCTAACTCAGTTTGGAGTTAACAAAGTAACTTCTCAGTGCCATCTTTTCTCAAGAATGTATCTATGTATCTTGGTTACCTGCACAGATAATCCTCATAGTCTAAAAGCAAAATAAAAAAATATAAAAACAGGCCACTGACTTCTGCTGATTCTAAACAATGTTTCTCATTTTGCAATATTTTATTGTCATATATTTTCAATTTGTGCTAATATAAAACCTTGTCCCTTTTTGTGGCAGATTGGCATTTGGGTTTAATGATTGTGTTGCTGTGATTGGTGCTGATCCTAATTTCCTTCCAGGAAGCTGTGCTCTGTAGGTGCTTTTTGATTAGCCTAAAAAAAAAAAAAAAGAAATTCAACTGAAAGGATCAGATTAAAATTTAATATTTTTTGAAGTCTAATTTCATATTTCTTGGAAGTCACTCATTTGCTGGAAAAGCACAATTGTTTTAAAAAGCCAGGAACCATTAGGTGGTTTGGGAGTCTTAAAAGTATTGGCAAAATCAAATTCAAAGAAATGGAAATCATTCCTTTTAAAAAGAAATCTGAGTATTTGAGGAAAAATGTTCTGCTGACTGGAAGAGCTAGGCTGTGCCTCTCCTCTTGCTGATGTACTTTGTAACGATAGGAACAGCAGATGGGCTCCAGTGGTGTCGCCTTCCTGAAATGGTTTGGGTAAGCACAATGGCATCAGCCAATGACATTTTTACAACTGTCTCATGTGGACTGCCAAGACCAGTATCTCTCTCAGCATCGCTGTAACTATTTGAACAAATCCTTGGGATCTTGAAGCATTTTTTTTCAGGGAAGAGAGTGACAAATTCAGAAAACTGCAGTTGTGTGGAAGAGAACGTAATATAAGCTATGTCTTTTTATTCTATTTTCCCTCCCTTGAGAAAGGTCAATGAGAGTCAAATTACCCAAATGTTATTTTCATGCTTTTGGTGAAAAAGCATTTCAGGGATGGTTTGGTCAGAAAAAGCAATATTGTTTTCTGACTTCTGTGTTTTATTGAGGTTATGTATCCCCATTCCTTTTCAGGAATTCACTGCTGAGATTTGGACTGAAAGTGAAACCCTATATTTAAAAAAGTTCATTTTGCAGGAGTATCTTTAGCTAGAGACAAATGTATTTTTTCTAGTGTGGAAGGTTGCTCAAAATATTCTGTCTTAATAAGTGTGAGTGTGTATGAAGGATAGTCCTTTTGCCATACGTTAGACTCCATGAGTCTCTGTAGTAGTGTTATCACTGATAACCTAAGCTGGGTAGATGTTTTTCAACAAAATCTCCATGTTCTGTTATGAAAAACTGAGACTTCTGTCTGTTAAAATGTACTGTGATAATAGGATGTTAGAAGATCCATGAAATTAAAAACTGTTCAGGTACCATATCTTTAAAATGTTGATAAAATTTTGGTAATATGAAACCTGCTCTGGGTGGACCTTCTCTGGCAGGGGGTTGGACTAGATGATCTCCAGAGGTCCCTTCCAACCTCATATCATTCTGTGATTCTGTGGAAGAAAAAAAGCAACAAATAGGTTTTTGCAATTTAAAAAAATTTAAGCAGTTTGTAGTTAGACATCTTTTCCATGTTCCTTTGAGTAACACCTTTTACTGCCCTAAAATGTACTGGTTTTTAATATGAAGACCAAAACATGATCACTGCTGTTTGCATTCTGCCAAACTGGTTTAACCGTGCAAGTTCATGAGAGTGCTGTGAACTTCATGAATTTTGCTGTGTCTTCTGAGATCAGATCTCAAGTTCTGGCTCCAACACTCGCAAACCTTCATTTATTCACAAAAGCTGCCACCTCCAGGCTGCTGTCTGGTGAGATGGCCACCATCCTCTGCTAGCTTTGCACCTGGAAATAAGCTGCCCCTTCAAAGGATGGCAGTGCCTTGCATTATTTTCAGCCGCCTTGTGCAGAATAAACTGAACCAACTGGAGGGAGGCTAGTTTATAAAAGGAGAACAGAAAGCAGGAGACAGCCTGAGGAGCATGGGAGAAAGGAGGAATCAGCGGATTGTGACAAGGTTTAGAGGAAAAACAGAAGAAAGTTAAAGCAGTGAAGAGAGACATGAAGGGAGAGAGAGCCGGAAAGGTGGACTGGAAAAAGATCTGAAGAGACAGAAGAGATTAAGGTTTTGTAGAAAGAGACTCAAAGTGCAAATAAGCATGTTGGGGAGAGTAAATATGTGGTATATAAGACTAGAGATTTACTGGGGTAAGCAGCCAGAAGACAGGATAAGGAGGAGCCAAGGGTAACTGAGGAGACTGAAAAGAAATGGGATGATGTTGAAGGAAAATGTGCTACTACGTAGTTACTATAGTCACATACAGTAGGTATATTTTTTTTATTATCATCTTATTGCTCTATATTACTATCTTTATTAAGTGAAAGGAGGGGGAAATGTGTAGCAAGAAAGGTGGGAGGCAGGATGAAAACTAGATACTGGGAATGAACTGGAGAAGAGGGGAAAAATTAGAAAATATAAACTGAGAGGAAGGTGACGGGGTGAGGAGAATTTAGGATAAAGGACAGAATCTGAGAACTGAGAGAAGGAGAAAGGGGTAACATTTAAAAGCAACAGCGAGGTCCACTTTATGTATACAAGCATCAGCTTTAATTATCATCCTGAAACACAGGTGCATATGTTTGCAGGTCAAATATCATTGTGTATTAACAGTTAAAGTAGAAGTTGATAATAAGAATTTAAAAGTTTTTAAAGGGAATCTCATTATGAACTGTGAATCATGGTTTTGTGTGGGTGTTTTTTGTTGGTTTTTTTTTTTTTTTTTGATGCTTGGTATTAAATTCCATAGTGGAATTTTTAATTTCGCAGGATCAGACTAAAAGAGGAAACTAAACAGAGAAAGAGTATCTATGATGTGTCACAAGAATGGAGGTGTGGGTAAGTGTAAAAATAACGTGATTACTTTTACATCAGCGTAGAGGTTTTGATAATTCAATTTATGTTACCACTGCATGAAGAGGAAGTGGTTTTTTTCCCCCCGATTTTAGATTTGAAAGTGGTGCTGTTTTAAAAACCTGTGCTGTGCTCTGAAAAGCTGCTCATCCGAAAGCCACGTACCAACCGAGACAGAGCTGCTGCCTTGTATGCACAGATTCGCGTGTCACAAGCACTGAGATGAAGCTATATGCATTACAGAGCATTACAAAGGAGTGAAACACCTCTGCTCTGCAGATTTGGGGGTGGGGGAAAATAGGAGATGATCATGTTGCATGTATAGTTTGCCATACATACATACATACAAGCTGCCACCCAGAAAGCTAATAGCTCGTAGAGAGTGTTTGTTTTTCCTTCACAGCGAGCAGTCGCCTTTGTTCAAAGAAGCCCAGAAACACTCATAATAAGGCACAAATACCCTCCAAGAACTTACTGAAGGATACTCAGTAAATCTTTCAGTCAAGCCTCAACAATAACAGCCACAAAAGGTACTAGCAGATTCCTCTTAAGCGGGAAGAAAGATAAGTTTTGATACAGCGCTTGCTTTTTTAAAAATTCCGAGTGAATAAAGGAGTCTTGAGAGAAAGTTCCCGGTTATGGATTACCTATAAAAAGAATAAAAGAGATGAACACTGAAGGTTTTTCACGGCTGTAAACAAATAATTTGTGAGCACACTGCGCTCAGACCACAAATAGAAGCAGGAATTAGAAGTGCCCCTAGCTGACCAGCATATACATATATCATTGGTCTGGTGTAATGAAGATTACCTGATAAAGATCACAATATGACAGTTTTCCTTTTGCATTGGCTGCTGAACAGCCAGAAACTGTTTTCTGCGGCCAGCCAACTATTGATCCAACTCCCTCCTGTCAGTGATGCAGTTAATGGGAATTCCACAGGCAAATAAAAGCTACATTTTGTCTTCATTTTCATCTGAAATATGAGCTGGTCCTTTGTACTCTAGACAGTCATTTATTACTCATTTTCCTTTATTGATGTTTATGAGCTGAAGCATAAAATGATTCTCAAATGTAGTTTAATTGAGGCAGCAGTTGACACTGTGACCATGATTACTGCTGCACCATCAGCTGCATTAAATCCATGAATCAAGGTTTGCTTTTCATTGGTCTTTGAGGCAGCATACGGGAGAAAGTATCCTTAAAATGCAACTGTGCTGTAGCTAGAAAAATATGTCGATTTGTCTTCATAGGGACTGAGGGGGAAAAAAGTGCCCAAAGTCCTTAGCAAACAGCAACAGAGCAGTAAAGTGTTTCTTATTACTTTACATTCAAAGACTCTTACCTCCCCTCCTGGTGTCTTAAAAGTTATTTGTAAAATAGTCTTTCCTATATGCTTTTTAATATTTTCCCCACTGAATTATGAGCAACAAAATGAATAGAAGGAAGAGCTGCTGTACACAGCAAGAGGGGAAGCCAAGGCACTCAATTCATTTGTAAAACGGTAAGGACAATCAATACTGTGGGGAAGTATTTTTTATATGCAGTTATTAACTCATAAGCTACAGTATATCTCATCTCATTTCAACAACAGCTGAGGTCTCCATTTCCCCCTGGAGACCCCTGCAGGTCCCATTATGAGAATCATAAATAATATGTGCTAATGAGATATGAATTGATTATGTTGGAAAAGCTGACATTTTCATCCATCATTCTAAATGATGTTTAACAATGGATTACCAGCCAGTAATTCCTCTGATATGAGATTAAATAAAATAGCAGGCTGTTTCAGCAGGCTAGCTCAAGGAGATGGCAATAAATCTGCTCAATTACTGTATTACCAATCCGTTTTTCACTGCTAAGGATATTATTATTTCATTTAGACTTGTTCATGCATCATAGATTATTTTATTTCATTCAGTCAATGGGAGAAACTGCAGTATTTTATTCACTGAGCTGCAAAGAACTGGGCTTTGATAGAGTACAGTATACGCGGCTCAGTAGGCCTCAAGCAGATAGAAGAAATGCTACCAAGCTCCTGTCAGAACAAAAATACATGGTGAAATCCACACTTCAGAAACTAGCATTTTGTTTTCAACCTAATTTACTTTACTTACCCGAAAAGTCTCAACTGAAGGATACTGCCTAAAAAGCTGATCAATTGAAACAGAATTATTGGATCCTCTAAGATGATTTGTACTTCACCTCGGTCCTGTAGTATATTGAGAATTAGATCATTCAGACTATCCTTTGGCCTGGCAAATTAGATTGCAAATAACTCTAAAACAAATGGTCTCTTTTTTCCCCTGCCTCGTGCTTGGGGGAGGAGAGGGGAATGGGACATGGAAATAAGCACACAAATTTTATTAACAAAGACCTATCATAGAAAGTTTGGGGGTTTTTGCCAGGCTGATCTCCCAGCATGGACAAACTCCCCTTCCTTGCAAAAATATCTAATAATTTTTGCTTTATTCAACACCCTTATTTTCCCCAGAATGTCTAGCAACTGGAGTTCATACGGAATTATGGACCATGTCTAATGCCCAACTAAGCCGCCCAGATCTGGGGGATCTTTTAGGGATGGATGAGTTTTATCCATATATCCCAGTCTGCAAATCAGTCCAGCAGGTGGTTTGTGGCCAATACATCGCTCATACAGCGTAAATGGCTCCTGTTACTTTACCAGCTACTTTTCTGTAAGAGAAAAAGAAAAGATAAGCGTAATGTTTCCTCCACTCTCTGAACACCAGGGACACAGTTTCACAGTGGCAAGTAGTAATCCATTCCTGGCAAATCTAGGGGAATCTATCCAAAACCTGCTTCTCAGCATGCCCTCTGCAGACCTGACCCTTTTCCTCTGCTGATGGGCATCCCTAAAGAAAAATACCAATAGGGCAGGATTTTCCTCAAAAGCAGGAGGGCAATATCACCTACACTCTAATTGTGGAAACTCTGAAGTGCAGCGGTTAGATGGAAGAGGAGAAATGCAGGGAACAGAGTTCATTTCTTTTCTAGTCTTATCACTCAGGGGTCAGCTGAGAAGCAAAAGCTGCTGAGGTGCAATGGAAAATATGCTCCAGTAATAGGTTTCTTCCCTGACTTCTTGTTTCTCAGGGCAGCAGAAAAACTTACCGATGTTTTGCAGAATAGTGTATCCCTGGAAGCAAAACCCTACGTATAGATGCAGTGCTGGACTCTAGCTCAGCACTGAGGAAGGCTGTATGGGAATCAGTGCGGATAGGTCTTTGAAAAAAAATTATTCCATACTCATCATCAGTTAAAAAGGCAAAGAGGACTCTAGGAAATTTTGGGGAAAGGGGTGGAGCGAAACCAGAAATAATGTTGCGTCGTGGTGTTGACTGACACTGCCCATTCCACATGGGTATTGCAGGATTAGAGAGAACAGACCCGGAAAGATGGCAAGGATGATAAA
Source organism: Nycticryphes semicollaris (assembly GCA_013400055.1). NCBI lineage: Eukaryota > Metazoa > Chordata > Aves > Charadriiformes > Rostratulidae > Nycticryphes > Nycticryphes semicollaris. The sequence goes on from VXBJ01006754.1 coordinate 448,146, forward strand.
AGATACAGAAATACTTGGGTGTAAAGGGTACTAAATAGAATAAAAATCTCCAGTTTGGAAAAGACTTGTTGAGAGGAGGAAGATATTAAAGATCTAGAACGGGGGAGAATTTTTAGTATTTATCAAAAAATAGGTCATTCAAAGAAATGGTCAAGCAGATGATTTTTCAAAGAACCGTAACTTTTCAAACAAAGTAATATTAGATTGCAGCACTCATTCATTATGTTCTGAAGATCAAAATGTAACTGAGATTAAACCATTCAATGAATAATACGTTCATCATGTCTTAAAAAAGCCCCAACAATCCATTAAAATAAAGCTATTTCTGTAACAGAATAATATTTGAATCTTCAAATATTGGTTTTCCCATAAGGATCATAGCAATGAAATAACATCTCTAGCATGTGCATGAGTTTTGCTTTAAAACACTCACACGCTAGATAATAATGACGTTTTATCATTAGTTTTCCTTACTGGTACCTGCCTGTGGTTTCACAGGTAACTACAAAATTAACGACTGATAGTACTATATATAAAAGAAAAAAATTGTAGGTATAATATTTACCAATGAAGCCATACCATCCAGTATAATAGGTGTAAAGTGTATAACCAGCGGGTGCTGTAGTATATGAAAAGCGCATTTAAGTTAGGCAGTTGAGTGGTAAAAGCAGCATGCCTCAAATTCAGTTAGAAAAAAAGCTATTTGCTTAAGCAATTCTTGTCTATCTTTGTTATTCATTTTGCTTTTCTGAAGTCAAGAAAAGTGCAAATATAAGAAACTTCTGTTTTCCTTGTTAAGATGCCAGTACATTAGTCAGCAATATTGGTACTCAAAAGTACTGAAATGCCATTTTTAATGTGCAGACATACCGTTTCTTCTAAGAGTGCTGATAGGTGTCATGAAACTGTTTAAAAATCAAACCTTAATTATATATCAGGATATTAACTAGCCTTGCTAGGTGAGCACGGGTAAACCAGGTAAACTAGGGTGAACCAGGAGGGAACACATGGACAAAGCATGTGACCTAGCTTGGCTCTTCTTCCATACCATATACTTTCTGACCACTGGATTATGGCTCAGTCCCAGCTGTCTATGTGCTTGTGTACATACCAGTCAGACACATAACTCTACCAAGGGTTACACGGCTTTGCAAACTGGTAGGGTTTTTTTATCCAGTGGGAAGGACTCATCCCACTACTCTGTGTCTTACTGTAGTTGGTGAATTGGGACTGCTTGTATGGTGACAATATTAACTGTTATGAAAAGGTAGTAATAATTGTGATTTAGGCTGAGGACTTTACTAGAGTTGTAAAACGTCAAAATGTCAAGATGTTTACACCTGTGTCAGTCACATTTCACAAGGCAGTCAATGTCAAGCTGACACTGAAATTGCAGGGATTTTCTTTAAAACTTGATAATATTTTAGGAGTGACTTTATTAACTTTCAGTATTAGCTCTCTTTTAAGGTAAGAATGCTATATTTTCATTTTACAGATTTTGAAACACAAACAGAATTGTTTGCAATGAATAAGCAGAATTTCAGCTACCTAAAAGTTACTGCAAACAAACATATTAGCATGTGTGTACCAGCTTATCACGCCAGGTGTCTTTTACTGAGTCACCTTTACCTCATCTGTGGGGAAGCCTCTGGAGGCTCTGAACAGCCTGGGGAAGAGACCTACTATGGGATGCTGAGGTCATGTCTGAATAGGAAGCCCTTGGTCTGCTGCCTGTGTAGCCCGATGTTCCCCTGCTGTGATGAACGTGAGTGACTTGACCCCCTCACCTTCCTTTCTGATCTCCTGCTTTGGATCCCAAGGGAAACACATAAGGAAACCCAGAGGGTATATTGAGCAGCAGGAGAGGGGTGCCCTGGGGAGGCAGCAGCCAACTCCTGCAGCACCTTAAAGACAAGGCAAGAAGAAGTCTTCAGCACTCGCCTACCTCGCTAGCATGGATTTAGTAGTCGGTGATCCCTAAGGAGTTATTTAACTTGAGCCTGGAAGAAGTAAAATCTTTTAATTCCCAGCACACTGTTTCAGAGGACTCCTGAAGATTATGTGTTGAGGGAAATATTTTCTGCCATTAGAAGACTGATTGAGTTTTACGGCTAAGTGTATAAAAGTACAAATCCTATAATTCAGGACCTGAATTTCTGTAATGGGATCTGTTATGGCACAGAAGCTGATGGCTTCTGTGAATGTCATGGTGAATCTCAAGCCCTACTATGAAGTTGTCTGTTTTCACTTTTTTTTTTTTTTTGAAGTCAGAAGTATGGAGAGCAACCACGTGAGGACTGATTCTCTGGCTTCCTTTTCTTTACCAGACAGAACAGAAGCATTAGGATATGACAGCCAACACGTGTGTTTTGATGCCACTATAAACTTCATGCCTCCTCTCAGGCTGAGGGGAGACCTTATCTGTGTTTACAAGTACCTAAAGGGTGGGTTGAAGGAGGATGGAGCTGGACTCTTTTCAGTGGTTTCCAGCGATAGGATGAGGTGCAATGGGCACAAGCTGGAACACAGGAAGTTCCATTCAATTATGAGGAAAAACTTCTTTGTGGTGAGGGTGGCAGAGCCCTGGCAGAGGATGCAGCCCTGAGTGATGTGCTCTGGACAGTCCTGCGTTAGCAGGGGAGTTGGACTGGATGATCTCTAGAGGTCCCTTCTAACTCCAACAATTCCATGATTCTGTGATTCCCCTCACATCTATTTCTGCAGACACGTGTGGTGGAGAATCATTCTCCCGTGCCTGGTACTGAGCAAGCCTTGCTTTTCTCAGAGAGGTGCCAGTGGCTAATGGGAAGGGCAGCCTTTGTGCCCACCTGTGTGCTCTGTGCCCCCAGCTAACTCCGAGTCTATAGCCGATGGATGCGCACCTTCCCCTTCGGGCCTCCAGGGAGCTATCAGCTTCTCCTCCTGCCGGACGAGACTTCTTCACTCAGCTTCACTCCACTCAGTGTGGAGTAACTCACCCAAGTATCATCAATACTCGTACTGTCATCGCATTTGGTAGTGGTGTCATAACATTAAAGCCAACACCCTGTAGATTTTGGACCCAGCAGAGTTTCACTTGCTTGGAATTCCTCTCAAAATACTGAAGGGAGGGGGCTGGAAAAAAATCCATCTAGTTAATATCCCTTGTTCTGCTTTCCCCCATTACTACAACTTTATAGAATGAAATGCTGAAAAAAAAAAAAAGAAAAAAAAAAAGGCTAATTTAAGAGCAAATCCACCCTAAAAAGTAAAAATCAATCTCTCTCTTCACACAGAGAGCCCAAGGGAATAGAATACCAGGAATCATGGGTATTTTGCTGCTGGTTTTGACGTATGTTCTGATGAAAAAGATCAATGGTTTTCTCTTGGGGATAAAAGATTGCAAGGTCCGAATAGCCAGAAGTTTGTATGTCTATTTATCTAATGGCAAACAGTACAGAAGTCAGCAATGAGCACCTTTTCCTTGACAACAAGTGACAAGTAGGCCATTGTACCACAGTGCTACCATTGTTTAACTCCTTCTGCAGGTAATTTATAGGAGAAGGTAGAACAAAAGTGTAGAATAATACACTTTCTGCTGAATCAACCCAAATTTGACCCAGGAAGCTACAATTAAATACTTTTTTTGAAGTCCTACTGAATAATTGAATAGTGTTCATGGTTAAAAATGTGCTTCTTGGTCCAAAGAGACTGGGTGTTTTACTCATCATCCTTTGCCTTTGTTCCTTTTCCCCTTCTCACTCATTAATCCTTTTCAGAAATTATATGAGAATGTCAAAAACGTGTCCATTATTTGCTTGCCACATAGAAGCAGTGAACGAATCCAGGCACCACCACTTGTTGGAGCAGTGACTGTGAATGGCCTAATGTAGTGGGTAGTCCTTTTTTGTTACACATGACTGTGCAGTTGTAAGGGTACTTTTTGTACCAACATTTAATCTATTACAACATTTACGTATTCAGATGGCTCTAAAATTTGCTTTTCAAACATGCCTAACTCTGTGAGTAGCTAAAAATATCTGAATAAATTAAAGGACGCTTGTTTTTTCTTGGAACCTTTTTTTTTTATGATTTGTTACGGCTACAATAAGCAAACTCAAGTTAATAAGACTCATGTTTCTTAAATGTTGAGAAAATATGTCAAAAAGCTTTAGGTTCATATCCGTGGTATTCATGTCTGCAGGCAGTAAGAAAGTTGATCGTGGTATTTCTAAGTCTCATCAAAGTTACCAGGCTGACTTTTACAGCTACTGAATCTTACTGACATGGGATGGCCACAAGAAACACTTACTGAGAACAGAAATACTGCAAGTGCTGGTAACTCCAGTCTTAAAAAAAAAAACTTAATTAAATCTCATGAGAAGACCTTCTCTTCATTAAGTAGCTGCCCTGGTTTTAGAGTAGACGCACAAGGAAACTAGTTAACTAGTTGAACAGATCAACTCTGCTCACTAAACTACTGCATAGTAAATAGGACTGATTAGGAATTTTTACCTTACAGCGGTGAATCAGCCCATTTCCATATAGTTGTCTTAAACTTGCTGTCACGTCCTCCCCTTCAGTATGGTAAAGCATGATCACATAGGTTTGCATTGAAATTCAAATAATTTTGTAGCGAAAATTTGTGTACGAAAGGGACTGGCTGCTACTACTCAGGATTTTGATTTCATTGTGTAGTTGTCACAAGCAAGGATAGGAAATGAGGCAGAGCCTATGAATTAGGAGTCTTTTCTCAAAGCTGGTGTGATCTCTTAAGAAAGCAGGTTACTGTTGGCTTTCTACTGACTAAGATTTGGGAGGAGACCTTTGCTGAAACCATTTCCGGCCTGTATGAGAGAGGACCAAGTGAGTACCTAAAGTGAAGGACTGAACCCTAGATGAGTCCCCTGAGTAACTGTGTAATATATATTAAGGCCAATAGTTGGAGACTAAAAAGGTGCTTCAGAGCTCTCATAGAAGACCAGGCCCTAAAAAGCTTTTGTGTAAGTTATATGTGTAGATGCATAAGTGAAGGAAGCAAACTACAAAAGGGAAGTGAAATGAGGAAATAGGAAAGTTATAGCAACTTAGCAGTACATGCCCAATAGAAAATCATAGAATCATAGAATCATTCAGGTTGGAAGACACCCTTGAGAACATCAAGTCCAATTGTCAGCCAGAGAAGCATATTTCATTTTTTGGTCTTGTCCTCCCAAAAGGGTAGTAGAGCCTCTGCAAAGAGGCAACTGTGTTTTCCATATTGGCTGCAGGACAGCACACGGTGTCTCACTCTGCTGCTGACCTGGTGGGGTTTTGCAGGGGATTCAGTCAAAGGAAGGGTGGACTGAAAGTTGTGAAGCTGTCAACGCACCTTCTCTGTGAAAGTATTCAGTCCAATGCCTTTTTCTCCTCCTGTGAGTCTGTTTTGTAATCCAAGAGTACAAGCGTGCAGCGGTCCTAACCAGGATATTAAAAAAATGTGTTCTCATTCAACCCCCAAATGCAGTCTAGCATCCAAACTAGTTATTTAATGGATGTGCATAGCTCAGAAAAGGGATGGGGCTGTACAATTCTGTCTGTAGTGCTGTACCCAGAAAAAACGCAATTCTCAAAAAATATTTTTAACATGAATGAGAAATAATCTACTCAGAAACAAAGCTTATGTGTTACATTGCCTTTGCAGAATTTATTTAAAACTCATGCCATGTTCATTTTATCTCTAACAAGGAAAAATTTGATTAAATAAAAACATTTTTTCTCCTCATACAAACAACGTATAATTACTTGAGATGTAGATATTAGGAGCTGTGCATGTTTTATTGAATTAACTTCAAAAGAGTCAACAGGGAACACTCACAGATAAATCCTTGATAAATCTGGAAAACACTGGCACCCATAAGCAGTGGAATTCTCATTATCACTTCCGGTATGATAATACGCTGTATCTAAGCCAGAGAATTGGTCGTTCATTGTATATGCTACCTTCACAATGAGAGTGGATACAGATTGAAGAGCCCCAGTTTGAGATCAGAGCCATGCAAGTACTGAAATTGCTTATCTTGCATATTTTATTTGTTTGATCCCCTTAAGCTGCTTGACCTTTCATTTCATTCTGTGGTGGGAACTTCTTTCCCTCTGTTACTCTAATAATAAGCATTTTCTGATTTGAGTAACAACGTCCGTTAGGCATTCTGAAGAATTGCGTACAACTGCTCGCTTCTGCACTGCAAACTCTTCTCCAACGATTCACACCAGAATGTGATAATTAGTCTGTTTTAGTCACCTCTAGGAATACTTTATCAATCCCAGGAAAACATAAAAGAGCAAATAGATGACAATCTGGCCTTTAGCTCATTTTTATGGAGATGGAAGTGGACCATAGCAAAGGTCAGATTCAAGGTCAAGATGGAAGCCATTGAAGAAGCTCTGATAGGGCTGGTTCTTCCTGCAGGTCCATTCAGTCTAACCAGCCAGGTATATAAACAGAGTCCTTTAGCTGCTGGCCCAACTAGCCTCTTCACATCACAATCAACAGACAAGCACAAGCAATTTACTGCTGAGATAATTTCAGTGATATGCTACAAAAGGTACAGAGTTAAGCTGAAAAAAACTTTGGCTGTAAAAATATTATCTACCTTTTCTAGGCAGTAACTATTAAAATAATAGTCGCTTATTAAGATTTATTTATATACATCAAATAGTAATTTAATATCTTGGCAGGTCAGACTTTTAATTATTACCTGTTTTAGCTTCATGTATGTTTCAAAACTCGATTTGTAGGTGTTTAATTTTATCCAGCAACTTGACATGGTGCAAATTAATTGCAGACTGCTAATCCAGTAGTAGTTGGAGCTGGGATTATTTTTTTTGATACTACCTGTGTTATTACATTAATGGTCAAATCCTGCTGCTACGAAAATTAGTAGGAAAATCTCCCACTGATTTCAGTGAATTTAGGTTGTAGCCCAAATTGTAAAAAGTAGCTACTTGATTTTCCTCTTGTAGAACAACATACTGACAAAAAAAATAACAATATGATCTGCTGTGTTTCTGTATTATGACTTCAAATGCTTACTTCTAGCAATAATATGGTCAAGCTGTTTTTCTTAAATAAAATAGAGGGTAAATGAGTTACTCAAAATGATGCAGTCTGATCTAGTCAAGGTCATGTTTCACTCTGTGAAAATAAGTGTTTAAAACTGTATGCTGTATTAAAACAGGAAAGGAAGTTATAATGAAGGTATTATTTCAACTTATGCTGCAGATGTTACTCAGGTAAGTTCAATAATTGAAACAGCGCTTAATGGCGCCACTATAATTAATAATGTACTGGTGTTTCCAAACTTGTTTGGATGTTTAGTGTATCGCTGTTCCAAATTAGAGCAAGATGATATTTTGCAGGTGTATTTTCCAAACAAATTTATTGATTTCTTGAAGTAGTTTAAACCCATCATTTATGATCAGAAGGGCAAATGCATTTCTGAGTTTTTAAGTAATTTTTTCATTCATTTTAATAATTTTCTTTTCTTCAGGTGACCCTACATTTGAGTAATTTGAGTATGAACATCCAATGAAATAAGGAACAGCTTTGTATGATACATATGCTAAATGAGTGATTGTCAGGCGTTCTGTTTCCCAGTTTCAGGTCTGGGACAAATGCTTACTTTTCAGACAACTTTTTTAGAGGTCACAAATGTTTATTTCTATGGAGAATTTCCTGTGTATGGCCTAAGTATAGTAGGCTTTTTGTCATTTTTCTTTAGACATATATTATTTGTGTTTACTCAGAATACTTAAATGATCTCGTCAGTGGGTTGACATGGTGGAGTTTTATAGTTGTTTCCTAAAATGAAGACTGAATATTTACTCTGCAGGATGCAAGTGTTCTTTCTGTCTCATATAAGTTCAAATACTGTCCTTATTTAGGTGTATCTGAGCTCCCTACAGTAGTGCATTAAGCAATCTGACTTAACATCTATCACATGTAGTTCAGGCGCTCTCTCATCTCCACCCCAGGGAGAGAACTGTGTGCCTAGTGGCGTGTTTTGTTTTTATTTTAAATGTCCAAGGAAAGTGGGTAGTGTTAATGGCATCAGACATCCATTTCCTTACAATTAGCTGTCTATGTTGTCACAATGCCCCTGCTGCCTTTAAATGCTGTGGGCGAGGAAAGAGAGGAAGAGAGCCTGCATCAAATTTCATCCCAGTCCCATTTCAAACCACCACACACCCCCTCTTTTTTTCTTTTTTTTGTAATAATTTAGAGATATATACTCTAATGATGCATGTAATTTTTGTGTTTTCTTTTTTTTTTTACAAAACTTTTTATCCACACAAAGCAGATTCGTGTTGCTGGGGGTATTTTACAAATTCATATTGAACTATTTCTGATTTAAAAAAACACCTGGCAGTAAAGAAATAGCCTTTATATTTTCAATAGAATGTGTTTACATTTAAAACAGCAGTTTTATGAAGCAGGAGAAAACAGTGTGACTCCTGCAATTTTCTTCTGTGTGGATCCTGTGTGTAAACCAACAGATGGTTTTATAAAAGGGTGCACTAGGAGAGCACCATCTCCCAGCTGACTGAGCCACAGCCGTTTTGGAATGATGTAGATTCAGTGGGATTTGGCGCAGACACACAGAGGCTCCCCTTTTTCCACACAGTTTGATGGGTTTTAGAGTTGCCTCTTTCTGCTGTCTTCTTTCAGTAGTGCTTTTGTCCATAGTATAATTGATTAAAGACACTGTAGATGTTTCGAATTTTAATTCTTTACCGTATTCATTTTCTCATTGCTTCAATGTGCATTTTTACCTTCTCTGCTTGTAACTCTCGCCTTTGCTGAAACTGTCCCCCAAATAGGCATGTGCAATTGAACGTACTGAGCTGCCAGGTCATCTCAGTGATGTACCAGTCTCTGGTCTCATTTTTCTAGGTGCGTAGTGCTTTCTGACACCTACTCTCCATTGGGACAGGACTCAGATGTACAGAGAGCACTCCTCAACAGACTGGCAGTTTCCAACAGGATTAAGTTCTTGGTAGTGTTTTTGTACCAATGTCCTTTATTATTTTTTTCTTTCTTTCTTCCTTTCTTGATTATATGGAAGTTCTTTATAAAAAGCATTTTGATTGCACCAAAGTATAGCTATTATAATTGTACACAAGAACTGGGGGGGCAGCATATAATGATAGATATTTTTCATCATGAACGAGCTGCAATCATCACAGTATGCACTTCCTCTCAGCCATGCAGCATGGGGAAGCTCACTGTGCAAATTCTGAGGCAGTATATTAAAAGGAAATATTTAGGGATGTAGCAGTTGATGCAAAATAAATTGGAAGTATGCCAAGTTAACGAAGGAGCGGCTTGCAGCTCTTGTGTGTGTGACATGCTTTTAAAGAAAGCTGCCACCAAACAACCTTTCAGCCAGAAATGTAAAATATGGGTTTACAGTCTGTGGTGCTGTAAACAAAGGCTGTGTTTAAACTGGGACCCTGAGTACGTCTTAAGTTTCTGGGTCTCCCTGTCTCCCTGTCATTCCTAGCTGTATCCCAGGCTAGCATTGAGGAGGCTCTAAGTATGCAGAATCCACTTGCTTATGGTCTCTTTGAAGAGGATATTGGATGTGTAGGTGAGAGAAGAGGTGCAATGTCTTTTCTAGCCATCCTGTTGTGCCAGGGAGTGCAGGAATCCAAATGTTTCAGGCTCTCAGGACTGCTCGTTTAAATGAAGCCAGAGATGCTTGTTGACCCCTCATGCTTCAGATTTTGTAGGCTTGCTCTGTGGCAGCTCGTTGTATTAGCCTGTTTAAAGATCCTCTTCTTGCTTCCTAATTCCTGGTGCTATGTGTTTCAGAGGGGAGAGAACGCTGGTCTTCCCTCTAGTAAATGAAATGGAACAGGAGTTTCTGCAGCTTGAATGGGATATGAAAGCCAGGAAAGGCGTGGTACAGAGCCCTTTGAGTTATTCTCTGGTTCTGGTGTGCTTTGGGCATTGCGTGTCCTGGCAATATCAGCTAGAGACCTCAGAAGTGGCAGTGCTGAGGTGTAAGATGAAAAAGTCTAATCTTCCTACTCTTTAGGTGCCCACTTCAGGTGATTGGTATACAAGGACCATGGCAGGACAGCAGTTATAAGTGAATCCCAAATTGCTTGGTAGCAAAAATTGAGGGGGGTAAGCTAATAAGTAATAATGAAGAAACTTAAAACCTCTTCTTCCTGAGGTGTTGGTATAAACTTCTCACCAGAATCCTCCCTTGACGGTATGCCTCTATGCCCGTTCTCAAAGGAATAAATGCACTTGCTGCCTTCTCACCACAGCATGAGGAAGGATAAGGTTAGTAACCCAATGCAAGAGTTTGATGCATTCTCCATGGCAGGGGGTACCAGATTTTGACTCTTTCTCTTGGAATTCAAATGAATAGCTTCCATCTCCCAGAAAAGTTGTCTAAATTCTACAGGATTATATCATACTGCTATTGAGTTGTAGGCTATTGCTGAAATCTGCTCAAGATTCACCAGAGCAGTAAAGGAGAGCAAAAAATAGTTTGATATCATTGCTTCACACAGCCCCCCTTTTGTTGAAAGGGAGAGCAGTTTGTGAACCTCACTGATTTTGATGCATTACTTATCTGGTGAATGTCTCACTCAAAATGCGTAAACGGGCCAAAAAGCAAAGTAAGAACCTAATTTTCCCTTTGTCACTTATCAGCTGCTGCTCTTTGAATTTAGGGATTTTTTTTCCTTTCTTCCTTTTTCTTCTCAATATTCTTCAGCCATAATCTATACTGTAGATTATATTCAATGGAAAAGATGGCTGGTACCTATACCTACCTACAGGTTGGTATCTAGAAGACAAAATATGGATGTGAGAGTTGAGGAATTAAACCACACAGAGAAGGATTTCACCTCGTGGGTTATTGCTTGAACCACTTCTTTAGAGCAGAAAGAAGGACACCTCCTTCCCTACTGTTTTGGAAGAAAGAAACAACTACCACTGTATTTTGGTGGTCTGCACTTGGTGTATGTCAGTCCTAGGAGTACTTACTAAACAAACCTATCAGGAAAGAGGAATAGATTAACACCTTTCTCAGATCCTGTCTGTTTTTAAAACATGTATTGCTGTGGCTTCCTAAACTGACATCCTTCACAAGGCTTTTAAGTCCGGTTACAGAAATAGATATGATGGTAACAAGTAGTGTGGGCCAGTATCTGTGGAGCAAGACAGTTTGTGCTGAAAACTTCACATCTGTACTACACATATTTGATGTTTGACGATTTATTTTTTTTTTCCTTCAGAGACAGTCCCATGGGCTCAAATCCTATTTGCATTTAGACTGCATCAGATGCCCTCCTGGAGCATGTCTTGCAGCTTGGTTTCATCTGAAAGAGGCCTCGTTCATGTGTTCAAGGGATGCTCCAGGATGCAGGCAGAAGCATGGTGAGGGAGCAGTCAGGAGATACGGTTTCAAAGCACATTCTCCATCCAAGCTCAAACACAGATGCACTCTGCATGAGTACATATACAAACAAGCACTGATAAAATTTGCAGAAGTGCCTAACCAGCGGAAGCATATAATTTCACAAATTCCAGGGGCAGACACACAGCCAGTGCGTGCAGGTACTTCTTTAAGTGCAAGGATGTTTTTGGAAAATCAGGCCATAATTTCCCATAGGTAATTTGTAGTGGAGTCAGATTTTTAACTCGATTCAGGTCTTAATCCAGTATCTGAATGTAGCCACAAGAATATCCTTACTTGGCTTTGAATCTTACAACCTGGTTTAAGCAAATACTCCAGACAATTTTTTTCTATCTTTCCTTATGTCTTTCCTTTTATTTTTTTGTTTCCAGTGAAAGTTTAACATAGAATCATAGAATCATTCAGGTTGGAAGAGAACCTTGGGATCATAGAGTCCAACCATCAACATGTTGCTTTTTACCATGGTTAAATGAATTCTTCAAAAAAGAACATACAGTATAGTTCTGATTTTCTTTTTCCCTGTCAATCTCCTCTTAAGCCATTTCTCTGCTGAATTTTCTGATATTGACTCCCTTCTTTTTTGACAATGTTGTGTATAGTAGAGTCTTAGGTTTCCTAGTAGGGAATGGGAGAACCATACTGAAGGATGAGAAGGAGCTTGCAGCTGAGGCTGCAATGTCATAATTACATTTTTACCAACTAGGTGTTTTCTTCAAAGAGTGACAAAGAAGGTCTGAAATGTAGTTCTTTGTCTTTTAATCACTCTGTGGTTTAGCTTTTAAAGCATTTATACTTATGTACATCCCATCTGATATGTGGGTGTGTTTTTAATTGAAAATGAAAAAAAAAATATTAGTTAATGCTTGGATATAATTGACTTGAAATATATAAGTAAGATTCATGTCAATAGTAGCTGTAGGAGAGAAATCAGAATGTTTCGTTTGGGTTTTTTTTTTTGCCATGACAAAATCTACTCTTTTTCCTTGTTTGAACAGAGGGCAAGAAATTCAGTGTTACAAACAAACAGTTTTTAAGTAGAAAAGGTTTGACATCATGCTTGCTCACGGTAATAATTTTCAGTTGTGAAAACCCAATCCCCTTTTCATGACTGGCAGGATAATAATTAGTTATTATGATCAGGAACTTTCCACAATTGTAATGTGGTGCTTACTTTGAGGCATTCAGCAGTTAGGGCTGACACTGGGTACTGGAAGCTACAGTGTTTGTTTGGCGGGGAGCTACATTTTAAAACTGAATTTTTCCTACTTCTGAATTTTTCTATCATTATTAGAAAACTTGCAGAAGGAACACAGACCCAGATCCATTGGCCTGCTCTAACAGGTGTAGAGAACGAGTGTTGTAAATGTGCCTTGATCATTTGAGAATCACTTTGATTCAAGACCTCACAGAAGGTGTTAAAGTTATTCACCACCTTCTTGTGGTGAGACAGTGGAAGACAAACCAGG
>VXBJ01006754.1:466070-483570 GCA_013400055.1 Nycticryphes semicollaris
GACTGGGTTTTTCCTGTAAAAGCTTTCAGATTTCAAAAATATTGGTCTTCCATTCCTCTATGTATTCCATTAAACAAAAAAAAAGACAGGTGAGGAATTTCCATTACTTTGTTGATCAGAGTATGTTTGGGTACCAGCTAGCATCTCACAAAAGTAAGTAGGAACTCCTGCAGCAGCGCTGCTAAACTGAACTAAGTAAGAAGTTGTTCCTTCATATTCAAGTCAAATTGCACCTTAGAAAATTTCTTTAGCAATAAAAACTAAGAATATCTTCTCAAGGCTGTATTATCTGTGAATTTGGTGTGGTTTTCTATAGTGCTAACTTCAAGCTTGTTTTCAACCAACATGCTCAATGAGTCTGTGACTATCAAGACTAGAGGGAGAGCGGAGGGGTACTCTGTTCTTGGGACTGATTGAAAAGCTCCCATCAGCCTTAACCGGTTTTGGATGGTGGCATTTACTGGCATATTCTTTGCTCCTTCTTTGCTATTTCGGGGCTGGAAAGGCTGGAAGATACTTCAACATGCATCCAACTTGATAATTGTCCTCTTTTCTGTCTGATTTCTTGCAGCATTAAAGCAAGCACTGTGGTCCTTGCCCTCCCTCTGCATCACCTGGCTGTGAGCAGGCTGGAACTCCCACGCTGCCCTCAGGGCCACAGCGCTCCAAATATGTTGGGTCTGATATTTGAAATATAGAAATATTGTTAAATACAGCTTGCTTGGCATCTCCAGATCACTTTTTTTTTTTTTTTAATCCTGTAAAGATTTGCACGTGTAAAGCATCATACTCGGTAAGTTCCAGGGACTGTTTTGTGACAAAACCTGGTGCTACATGAGGACTTTATGTAGGTCATTTTCTTGGTAACAGCAGATGTTTTTGCACAAAGTAATTCCTTTAGAAGTTCTTCTGTGGAGTTAATTGCATATGCTGTGCATCATAAAGTATTTTGATAATAAAGATGCTAATAAATTAATGAACACAATTGAAGCATAAATTTTGATGATACTAAAGTCAGAAAAAATACATCTGAAAGAAGCTTATATATTTTAGTTTCAAAGACATTAGGACAAGTTCTGATGTCACATCACTAACTTTATTGGCACAACCATTTTTATTCTCTGGTTTAAATGAGGGGAAAATAAGTATTTCCAACATAAAAAGAATGTTTGAAGCTCGGCTTTTAAAAGCAAACAAATTTGCTTTTACTTTTAGGAATGAGATTTTTAATTCTGTTATGGCTGTTATTTCAATAGATAAATCTGTAATCTAGAGTTTGAAAGATTAAAGAGAATTAAGGATGATGCACAGTGACCAACAAGAAAAGTCATATACTAATCAACATTTTAAGTCGATGATCTACCTGTATAATCTTTCTTACAGGAAGGAAGAGGGAATTTTCCGTAGCCACAATCTATATATGGCTAAACTTTGAGTGAGTTAGAGGGTAATGCTTCTGTCCTGATAAATTAAAAATGCATAATTTTCATGCTATCTTTTATCAAGAGGTTTTGAACAATTTAAAAAATGTTTTCTATTACAAGTGGCTTGCTATAACATTCTGTTCCATTAACAACCATGTGAAAAATTCTAACTTTTGCAATTTTCTAGGGTTCTATGGTGAGCCTCTGCACTGTGTTCATGTACCCTTTTCATTTTTTCTTCCTGACTCTGCATGATGTCGATTGTCCTAAGCTTCTCACAGTTTATTGTTTAACTCAAATATGGGCATCAGTGCTGATAGTGCTTAGAAAGAGTCAGCACCCCGAACAAAGTCTGTTATGGGCTGACTGGATATTCAACTAGCTGGGGCAGAACCAAAACCCCTGAAGTTTTGAACTCTTTCTCGGCTGACGAGTCCGCTTCTGTTCTCAACAAGAGAGATTCATTTATACCAGGCATTCACCTCTCTCCCTCCCCTGCCATTTGTGGCAAGGTGGAAGCAAATGTCTAGCATACACATCCTTTCCCCAGCTGGATCCAGGTATAAAACTTTCTGACAAGGAATAGCAGTAAAGGGACCAAAGCCAGCTCTGAAGATGAACTTAAGGCCCTTGAAGTCTGCAGCTTGCCAAGATAGCTTTATAATTTTTTTTTGTTTTAATTTAAACAAAAAAAAAACATAGAAGGATGGGATGCTGAGATCATCTGTCACACCATCTGTGGTTGCCTAGCAGAATTACTCCAGCCTTGAGCTGGAGGAGCTCCCATTTGCAGCTGAACTGCAGTTGGGGATTTTATTAATACATCTCTCATTTATATAGCACCTTTCACTCCCAAGGATCCCAAAGTACTTGTTAAAGGATGAAGTTGAGAACTGAAGACTGTTAGAGGAGAAGTGGGAAAATTCCCTCCCTCCTGACCAGTGGCCTCAAAACTTTTCACTAAAGAAAGCATTTATTGCTGAATTTGTTATTCTCTTTCATTCCTCTGAGGGTGGCTCAATGGGAGGTTGTGACCTTTGGGGTCTTGTGTAGCCATGAGCTGATTTGTTGCTCCAGAGACAATTGCAGATATGCTGTTTTATTTCTATTGTATGTATGACTGACACAAGTTGTGAGCATTAGTTATAAAGCTTTATATATATATATATATATATGTCTCTCTATGTGTATATATATATTTAGAGTGCAGAAAATAAGAAGAGGAAGAAACAACTGTGATCAGCTGGCATTCAGGAAAATTAAAAAAAAAAAAAACAACCCACCAACAGAGACATAAAACATGTGGAGTAATCAGTGGTTTTCAGTCAAATGGCATTTAAATGCTGTACTGATGCATAACCTGCCCTACTGTTCTGCGAGGTGGGAGGACAGGTGATATGTCAGCTGTGCTCTGCCATGTAACTACAGTAGAAGGGCTGAGTTAATGACAGACACAAGAGTTTGGATGAATGTTAACATGCTGCTATTTCCATGCTGAGATGAAGTAGCAGGGCCCGGATTTATCATTAAAAGAGACCCAAGAGGCTCTCACTGAGCCAGCTGCTAGGGCCCTAAAACATATGTCGCACCCTTCAGCTGTTCATCAGTACAAAAGGCTTCCATCTCAAAGCACTTGACCTTGTTAGCCTCAGCGGTGTCAGTGATATTTTCAACAGGGAGACAACAGATCAAGTATGAAGAAGAGAATCTCTTAAGGGAGATGTGTGCAGTCCCTGGAAAAACGACTGCAGAAAGGTAGCCTCTGGATAGCGGCTGGTATTTCTGATGTTTATGCTTTGTAAAGCAGGTAGGCGGCTGCTGTTTTTCAAAACTGTGATAGATGAATGAGAAAGAAATAGGAAGAGAATAAAAATATGTCAGTGTCAAATAAATTAACTCACCAGATTCTGAGATTTCCCAAGTTTCCTTTCTCCAACTCATCCTCCCCATCAGTCCTTATATTCTTACTAACTTCAAGGGAGGTTCATCTTGAGTAAGGACTGAGTGGAAAGTTCTGAAACCAGAGAGAATAAGTGTGAGGATTAGAGTAACGTTATCACCCTGACATTTGCAGGTAGTATTAAAATGATGGTGCTACTGTGAGAGTGCTTTAGCAGATGGGGTACTGATGCACAGCACTTACGAAGGATACTGCATCCTCTCAGACGCACATGGGTTAGTTCTAGTAGTCCCTTCACCCTCTGCACTTCCCAAAAGTAGTCAAAAGCAGTGCTAGTCAGGACTTTTCCTCAATGGAAGGAGTCACCATTTTCCTTCAGGTTTGTCCATTAAGGCCCTCCATCACTGTGATTTTGTGAACTGAATTTGTATGTATGGATATGTGTGTGTGAAAAGAATAGATTTCTATTTTCTACGTCTGTAAATAGAAATGTTACATTCTTTTTCTAGTCTCATTCTGTACCCATACACATATAACACTAACCTTTAAAAATATCTGAGATACTCCACATTTTACACATCTGTCCTGGAAGGAGGGAAGTAGGAAAAGGATACAGAGCATGAGAAGAAAAAACAAGCCATGACAGATGTTAGTTAGGTTGCTTAACACTGTGCCAGAAGGCACTCACATACTGTGATGCTGAGCACAGTCTGAAACCTGCACTGCATATCATATAACTGAGTTGGACCTTCAAAATCAGGAGATTTCATTGAAAATCAAGAGATTGTCAAATTAACTACTTGGGGGGACTGGTTTTGCTTGTCTTCTTGCTGTGGTCTTTAGGAATTTTGTTCTTTACCACTGAAAGGGTGCGAAGTCAGGTGGTTTTCCCAGCACCTGGAAAGGGAACTATTCATAAGTGGATGCTTTGTAAGGGCTATGTAAGGCACACAGCTGCCCAGTTCAGCTCTGAAGGTAGAGCCTAGCCTAATTACTGAGGAAAATTTGTCTGGGCTGCACATACCGAATCCCTTCAGGAAGTCCCAGTTGATGCACTGAGCACCTGAGCCCTGTGAGAGATGCAGGGAGCATGTTCCAGCTGCGAACTTGGAGGTGAGGCTCTCCCCTTCAAGGTTTCTGGAGCTCCGGTGCAGAGCTGCTGGGAGAGGGGAGGCTTGATCAGGACTTCTGCAAGTCACAAGCAAGTGAGCTGCAGTGATTGTTGTGCTGAGCTGCATCTCTAAAGGCTGGGGGAAAAAGGGGGCAGGTGATGAATTGTCCCAAAGAAAAGGCCTGCAGGGTTTCCAGGTTGGATTTTTAGGGCTTGGAGGCTCTAAAAAAGGGACTCTCTAATGAAGCATCTCCTGCATGCTTTGCTCTTGCCTGCTCTGGCGTGTATGCTGCAAATGACTGCGGGCTGGAGGGGAGCCAGGGCCAGGTGGAAGAGCACACTCGCCAGTGGTGGCAGGGGAGGAAGAGCTGCACCGGCGTGCCAAAGTGCTGGAGCCCAGGTAGGCCATGGGCTCAGTCTCTAATTTTTCTTGGTTCTTCTATTATGCGTTTCTTGTACGCATCTCCCTTGTGCACACAAAGGGAAAGCTACAGGTTACTTGGGCCTGCTCAGTTAGATGTGCATCTCATATAAGAAGGTGGTTCATCTGATTAGGGTCAAAAAAATAGGAGATGCAGACAGCTGTTTCTAACCAGCCGCAGCAGATTAGGTATGTAATCCCTGGCTCGCTGAAAACTTCTGTCAATTACTTAAGCAGAACTGTAGTTCAGCATCTTTGAGGATGGGGCTGGAGTTATTAGTGAAGCAATGTTACAGTTTTCATTGTTTCCTAATGCAAAATCATGTTATAATGATACTTGAATGTGAACATTACTTTGATAGCTAATGCAGAAAGCAGATACAACAATTTTTGGTGGGATAATTTAATGTATCTTCTATCTATTTATTTATTTATTTATTGCATGCAGAAGTGATTTAATGATGTGTGAAGCCTGACAAGTAAATTTCCTTAATGGTTCTCACCACAATGAACATTGAAAATAGCTCTTTTTCATACAATACGATATGTATTAGATAACAGCTGGTAACTGATAATATGGAAGAGATCAATTATGCAAGCCACGGAGCACCTGCGTTACTCATTGACTTTGATAAAAGTTGGAAGTACTCAGTGCTTCAGAAGATGTTTCCAGTACCCTCCAGGATTGAATTTACCAAGGAATTTTTTCTTGAACTGTAATTTAGTTATTATGTTAACGCCTCAATCTTTTGATGCAAAGTAGTTGCAGAAGGGAGAAAATTATCTTGAGTGAAGATCACTCTGTTAGTGATTAAAATACTTCATGGCATCACTGTGAGTACTGTACAAGAAAGAATATATTACATCCATAAATTAAAATACTACATCAGATATACATAGTGCAGCAGTAGTTTTCTTAAATCTAACATAACTATAGAATTGGTTAGGTTCAAAAAGACCTTTAAGCTCATAGAGTCCAGCTGTTAGCCTGGCACTGCCAAGTCCACCACTAAACCATGTCCCTGAGCACCACATCTATGGGTCTTTGAAATTCCTTCTGGGATGGTGATTCAACCACTTCTCTGGGCAGCTATTTCAATGCTTGTCAACCCTTTCAGTGAAACATTTTTTCAGAATATCCAGTGTAAACCTCTCCTGGTGCAGCTTGAGACCGTTTCCTCTTGTCACTTGTGACTTGGGAAAAGAGACCAACCCCCACTGTGCTACAGCCTCCTCTCAGCTGTAGAGTGTGATAAGATCTCCCTTCAGCCTCCTTTTCTCTAGAATAAATAATCCCAGTTCCCTCAGCAGCTCCTCTTAAGACTTGTGCTCCAGACCCCTCACCAGCTTCATTGTCCTTTGGACACACTCCAGCACCCCAATGTCTTTCCTGTAGTGAGGACCCTCAAACTGACGTCAGTATTTGACGTGTGGCCTCACCAGTGCTGAGTACAGGGGGGCAGAATATTTTTAAAAAACAAAAAAAGTATAGTATGAGAAGATTCAGGCCACTAAAGCCACTTATATTTACTGCTTCTGTCAGTAAAGTTACTGCGTACTCCTCTATATCCTTATTCTCCATCATAGGAATCACTATTTGCCTGCATACTCCTCCCACCTGCCTGACATCATACATGCATTTGAGATGCTTTCATTCTTAACCAGTTTTACTACTTGTTGCCTGGATTCCTTTTGGTCCTCACTTACCGTAAGTTGGGCTGGAGGCTTACTGCAATTTCTTGCCCATAGCAGAGGACTTACTGGGATGACACTTAGATCTGCAAGTCCTCTAGAAGCAGCAGCCTTTAGCTGGGCCCCCATTTCTTATATCAAACAAGGAATTTAACTGGCACATTTGGCCAGTGATGGTATGCCTGTGTGCTGAGGCAATGTTGCCATCTCTTTGTAATGGCAAAGCTATTGCATTATGAGTAGGTTCTGCTGAACTGAGCCATTTTACCTGTAAATACATGCAAATAAACCCACATGCTTTCAGTCGGTGTTAGGTTGATGGTTGGAATAGGTGGTCTCCACAGTTGCTTCCAACCTAGGCAATTTCATGATTCTATGATTCTTTCTTCATCCTGTATGGCATGGTACTTATTCTGCGATTCTCATAAAATAACTTTCTGCCAGACATTTGGTTCGCTAGTGGAATAAAACCTTAAGAGTTAAAACTTTCCTTCATTTTCTGACTTCTTAATTCTTGTGTGCATTTTGTCAACCCCCCTATTTTTTTCTTGGCTCCTACATGCTGACACAGCAACAGTTTTCTTGTCTAATTTTATAAACTGTTCAGCCGTGCCGTTATTCACTGTTTTCTTTTAATTAGGTATTCTTGTTAACCTCTTTATCCTTTCAAAGTTGCAGATTGTGATTGACATGTAGTATTAATTAAGGCATATAATTTATGACATTGGAGCTTGAAATTAATAAGTGACAATACAATTACATGGTTTGCCTAATTGTCCTTCAGTAATATAAAGATTGACACTTACTGCAGCATTCAAAGTTAAAAGCTCTAGAACAGATAGTACAGCTGAATGTAATCAACAATGAATCTAAAATAAACAGATCCATTGTAAGGGACAGGCTGTTGCGAAAATACTTCTGTTGTGGCCTAGTTTTATTAAATATATGAATCTATGGCAATCTCAAAATTAAATTCAAAGCATAATTCTTCCATGATTTTTAATAACTTGTTTTTCCGTGGTGTTCATTTGTGTTTTCCTTTCAGATCTCTACTCCCACCTGGCAAAGTGCCAGCATTTCCAACAGGATCGTTTGTTCTTGTTGATCTTATCCACACCACTGTGATTTTCTTTACATCTCCATATAGTCATCAAAAAATTGGTAGCTTACTACATTGCAGGAACACCAAACGGCTCTTTGTTGATCACATGGATTATGGTCCCATAATTGATGAAGAATATGAGAAGTGATGTTTGTGTGAGCATTGTGGGACTTTGAAACTTAATTTCAGAAGGCATCCTTGTTTTTAACCACAAACCTTCCCTTGAGATCAAAACACTTGTAATCTGGTCCCCTGACTCTGCCACTGCCCATAAAATTTTTACTAATTTTTGTCTAAAGAAAAATCTAAACACAAATTATATGTAGACAAGACATTCTGGATTTTCTATTTGAAATCCCCGCACCTTGGTTTAAAAGAATCATAGAATGGTTAGAGTTAGAAGGGACCTTAAATATCATCAAGTTCCAACCCCCCCTGCCATGGGCAGGGACACCTCCCACTAGAGCAGGTTGCTCAAAGCCCCATCCAGCCTGGACTTGAACACTTCCAGGGATGGAGCATCCACAACTTTCCTGGGCAACCTATTCCAGTGTCTCACCACCCTCACAGTAAAGAATTTCTTGCTAGTATCTAATCTAAATCTCCTCTCTTCTAATTTAAAGCCATTACCCCTTGTCCTGTCACTACACTTCCTGACAAAGAAATTCTTAGCTTTGTGTTATTTCAAAGAAGACTGGAGGCCTGCAGTAAATACTTCCATTTTAGTCTTTTAAAGGCTAATTCCTAGAGATAAGAGCATTAAGAATATAAAGACTACTTCAGTCAGAATGTTCTGACAGAACTATTCTTGTTAAACAAACTAGTATTATTGGAATTTAAATTTACTGATAAATATAAGGAAAAACATTGTAAAGGATGAAAAAACTTCTCAAATTTTTTAGGTAAATTATTAACGCACCTTGAACATGAGTGCTTGAAGCAACTTGCTCCAAGATCCACCAAGATTCAGTATCTTGATGAATCTGGACTTGAAGGTCCTGAAAAAAAACTGTAGATTGAAAATCTTATTCTGTATATCTGCCTATTCTACCATAATCATCCACTGTAGAGTGGTATAGTACAAAATATAATTATCTCACATATGAATCCATGCAAACTCTGGGGCTCAGTGAGTGGAAGAAAGTGGTGGCGATGGGATGAGCTGTGCTGCCCACGTTTTTAACTGTAGCTGGTTAATAAAATGGGAAAGGGTTGTAGCTGATTCCATGCTCTTGTAATTGCCGGGCTGCAGCACCGAGATCATTAGTTTGGGACATCGCAGTCCTGTACTGCCAAAGCTCTGGTTTCCTGTGGGAAGGCCCAACGCTGCCACATCCTATTGCTGAGCTAGCAGTCTTCTTGCAAAGCAGGAAAGTGGGTCAGTCGTACCTCAGCCGCTCAAAAATGGTGCCATGCCCTTAAAACTGTGAATCCTTGAAATAAGTTGGAAGTGTGGAAAGGCTTGTTATCCACTAGTTTTGGATCATTGGAATTTACCTTTTAGATCTATTCCTTGCAGATAAACAAACAAAAAATACCTCCTTAATAAAACCCAAAAATCTTCCTCAATCACACACCTTGGTATTTAAGGAAAACACTAAACGTTGTTTGATTTGAAAGCCAATAACCTCTGTGAGATGCTAAGAAACAAGATTATAGAACGGAAGAATACTGTTCCCTGTGGTGGCATTCTTCTATTTTATTCCATATTATAATTTAGAATGAATTTTAAGAACTTGATTTTCAGAAGCCCTTTTTATGTATTTATGTGTTAGTGATTTGAAGCAGCACTCAATGAGAGGTCTGACTAATAGCATAATTTGGAAAACCAGTTTGATTTACCAGGTGAAAACGGTATGGATTTAGCAGGGTGTATTGTTAAATTTACTGAAATCTTTCTTCCTAATAATAGTTTAGTACGTCTGATAAGATGCATTGTAAGTGCCTGATGACATCTTCCAAATCTCTGGCATGTAGGGCATCACATAATCTGCCATGTTTCACAAACCTCAAATATCCTTGTAGTTTAAAAAGTCATATATGGACTAGGGTAGGGCTTCATGGTTTTTTAAGTTTATTTTTAAGAATGCTGGTATTTGTTTTTGAAGTCCAGCAGTAGCAACCAAAGGAAAATAGGAGTAAATTGCCAAACAAGTGATTGCAGAGCAACCGTTCTAAAAATGTAGAAGCTCTAGAAATAAAAACCAATTTAGCTTTAACCAAATCTCTTAATGATCTTTGTTTTCCTTCTTCTTCTCTTGGGTGGGAGGGTGTCAGAAAAGTGAACCAAGTTTAAGTGACAAAAGAATTTTTACAGAATTCAGCATGCCCTTATATTTATTCATCATAGCATTCTGCTCTGGACCAGCAGCCCCACAGCAGGTAATTGCAGCGTTCAGAATTTGGACTGTAGAGAGGGCACAGTTGAGCTGCCTGTGAATAACACTGCACATCTCAATAAATAATTCTTGATTTCATTGTCATTTCATTGCAGTGGTTAAGGAAGGGTGACTTGGTTAAAACAAATGCAGATCGATTTGTCAAGCAACATGCTTCAACCTTGGGTGCCTATGCATTATGATCAATAATGTTTACCGTCTTTCTCCGTCCCCTCAAAGAGAATGTGCCTCCAGTTGAAGGGAATGCGATTTTCTTCTGCTGGTGACATGTTATAAATGTGGAAGCCCATTTCTGGGAAGTCTTTTTGTTTGATGTCGGCACAGAAATAAGAATCATCAGACATGCAAGATGTGAATGGTCATGTGCATAGACATCCCCCCCCCCCCCCNAGAGCAGAGATCGATAAAGCTCAGAAGAAGAAGGTAACAGCTGTAAGCAGCCTTGTACTGGGGCTGTAATCCTGATGAATAATGTTGCTGTCATAACAGCAGGGATAATTTAATGCTGACACTTAGCAGCATGATAAATAGCTTGTCAGACATAGGCAGTGACAGAGTCAAGTGAAACTGCCCATGACAAGTTCTGAAATATTAATCTTCTACTAGACTGTGACTGTGCTGAAGGGGCAGCAGCGTACAGAAGACTGGAAAGGGAGACACTTTGTAATATAAACAAATGTACTTTAGGACAAAATGATTTTATTGTTTTGAGATATTTCCCTTTACAAGGGCTACTATTTATACTATTTCTGTACAGTATTCTGAACATGCATGCTGTGTAACGGCACATTGCATTTTTCCAGCATATATTCTGACATAATTTTTCTGAAATATTAACTTTTTACTGGTAAAAGGCTTTTTTGTGTTTAGGAGTTCTTCTGGGGGAGAAACGTTAAATGAATATTTATTTATTTGCTTTTCTTTTCCAGCCCATCTACCCTTCTTCCAAGGATTTTTCCAATTTACCTAGGATCTTTATTGTGAATGTCACATAAGCAGTGTGGCAGAGTTCCCTATGCCAAACACCAATTGATTTATGAACTGCTTCTCCATTAGAGATGACCTAGAGTGATGGTGGATGTAGCAGGCACTAGATATTCAAAGCAGACTATTTGTTTAGGAGTAATATATTTAATAAAGTACTATGCTATTTTGATCTTCAGGGAGATGGAGTGGTCCATGCACTACTCTGAGAATTATGTATCAGACACTCTTGCATCCCTTTTGAATACTATTTTGATTATCAAGACTCCTCAAGATGGGCAAATGTTCTGCCTTCATTCAAGATCAGGGCTGAAATCAATAAATTCTGAGCAAGCTATGATGGACATGCACTTAATAAAGACAATGGTGGAGTACAGCAGACTGAGTAATAAGGCTTGAGGTATTGTGCATCAGCTTAGAGGGGTGCATTTCACTCTGGTGCCACATCAATACTAGCAATGGCCTGGTGGTAGCAGTAGAGAGAAATATCTTCTAAAGTTTATCAGTTTGCCGTAATAGTAACCATATGCCTATGATTACAATCTAAAAAGTGATTGATGTCATACAGGGTTTTGCATTGTCATCTTTAGTTAATAGTACTCTTAACTTCTGTTTTGAAGAGACTGTAAACTGATCCATCAATGAAGCATTGGCTCAAGGTATTATATATTCATAGATACGGTGTGGATGGAGTGAGACTGAAGTGTGTTTGGTTCCACAGCCAGGACAGTATCTAAGAGTCTCTGCGTCTAACCTGAGAACGTATTGACTTATCAGCATTGAGGAAAGGTATCTGAAAAAGGTCTGAGGTTGCTGAAGGAATGACGAAGTTTTCAGCTGTTTCATTGTCTAGCACATGTGTTGGTCAAAGTGCCAAGTCACGCTGTGCTGAAGTCCCAAAGGAAACAAGTACAGTTACGTGAAAGACTACTGGTATCCACGGAATCACAGAATGATACAGAGTTGGATGGGACCTCTGGAGACCATCTAGTCCAACCCCCCCTGCCAAAGCAGGTCCTCCTAGAGCAGGTTGCACAGGAACTTGTCCACATAGGTTTTGAATGTCTCCAGAGATGGGGACTCCACCACCTCTCTAGGCTGTTTGTTGAACAGCAAAGTGAAGTTTACAAATAGTTAGAATTACAATTCTAAGTATAATAACCACTTCTTTGAGTTCAAGGAAGTATGGTGAATACAGATTAGACCGTAGCAGACTTCAGAGCAAGGCAAATGAAATGGGATTCTACCTTGGAGCAAAAGGGCCCAGGCTACTTCAACCCTGTGTGGGAAAGCAGGAGATTATGTTCTTGTTCTAAAAGCTGTGCAGTATGCTTACTTCAACAGCACAGTGATTCTGATCTATTTAATTTATTAATGGTTTTAATGCAGAAATCACTAAACTTGTTGCTTAAGCTCTAAATGTGAGCATCAGTAGGTTACTGAAAGCAAAATTATATTATCAGGAATTGTCTTCTAAAGTTGGTCTGTCAGTTGTTTCTAAAGTGGCACGTACAATGGACTGGCCAGGCCAAACAGAAGTGTTTGACCCATTTTCCATGGAAAGTGACTTTTAACTTTCAGAGTTTGAGAAATATAGCTTCCTCGGTACCTACATTTTTTTGAATGTGGTGTATATATTATGTCTGTATAATATCCTAATCGTTTTGTGCCTTAGAGTCTGACTCAGCCTGTTGGCGTTGATACATAGTTCACTTATCTAGGTGAAATATATTCTGAAACTTTCACAGCAGTTTACATGTGCTTACCTTTTATGAAACTGGTGGTGAAAAAGTGGACTGTTCTGGGGGCAGCTCCAGTATCAAGAAGAAGTTTGTTATGCTCAGTGATCACTGTTACAAACAGTGTGATGTGACTTACTTCTTGATTTTTAAAAATAATGCTCTTTCTGTTTAAATTCGCACAGACTTATAAAATTGGTTCAGTAAGAAAGTTCATTTAAAGATTGCAAGAGAAATTAAATTTTTACTAAAACCCCCAAAAATATAGAGTTAACTTTTTACGCGTATGAGGTATCATGTTTTCTATATGTAATGTATATGTAGCGTAGTCAATTAATGAATGTCTTCTGTCACTTTTTTTTAATCTAAAACTTTATTCTAAATCTTGCTGTGTTGAGTTTTGGGATTCAACTCGTTTGATTTTTCCAGCATAGAAAACCAGCTGTTTGTAATAAACGCTGTTCAATTTGTTAGAGTGTAGTAGTAGTGCTTCAAAATCAGGTGTAACGTAAACAATGGGAGGTTGGTAGGATTTTTTTTTTGAAAGGAAAGGAGAGGAAAATTAGCAGAGTAACTAGAGTAAGTTCCTGAGTTACAACATCCTGATGAATATACCAAACCTAGGACAATTTTTTATGTTGTGTTACCATAGTAGAGGGATTTACTTGCTATCTCAGACCCAGTCAGCCACTGAAATCCCTCTGCTCTCCTCCCCCAGGTGTTAACACATGCAAAATTGTGGACAATTGAACGAGAACTTTGAATCCTTTCTGTTTCTATTTTGGGGAGTACATTTCCCATTCACTATATAAGGTAAGACTGGTGGGGGTAAAAAGAATTGTTTTCCCAGAAAAATTGAAGTGCTTTTATTCTGTACAAAAAAAAAAAAAGGATGGGGGGAAAAAGGCAAAAAGATTAGCATATTCATGTAGGATGTGAGGCAATGACGTTTGAATTTCTTCTTTGCTCTAATTATCAGAGTATAGGAAATAATTGTCTCTTTTTGACCAATTATATACCAATAATTTGTGTTCCCTTTTGACCAATAATTCCATCTTTAACACAAGAAACTTCTCATCTGGAAGTTTTTGAAAGTAACCAGGTTTCTGTGAATGGGTCTGGCTTTGAGGAAGAAAGCTCCTCACTAGCTCAGTTAAGCAGGAAATAAATAATTGCATGTTATGTTATTTAATAAAGCGATTTTTCGGAATTTTTTTGTCTACCAAGCTCTTCCTATTATGAAGTTAAAAACTGATTTGCTGAAACTTACCAGAACTAAAGGGAAGAGAAATTGATATAATGAAATTATAATGTTAATGATGGGTGAGAATTTCATAACAGGGATGACATATCAAAATGTATGAAAAGTGAGCTCTCCAAACCTAGAAAATACACTGATAGTTGAATCTACATTAAGGGTATATACTGTTTCAGCTGAAGTCTGTGTCATTTGATACAGCTGCCTACAGGACAGAAATTGTATGTAGATGAAAAACTCTGGAACATTACATTTGCAAATATTTTTCTCTTGATTTCTTAGAGACTTAGATTCACAAAAGAATTAGTGCTGTCCAGTACTCTTACTGGGAAATCTGCCCAGTCCTTGAGGGATCCTAGCTCTCTGCTCCTGATGACTGGGACAGGGAGCAGAATGAAGCCTGCATAATACAAGAAGAAATGGTTAGCTATCTGCTAAACCACGTAAACACGCAAGTCTATAGGGCTGGATGGGATCCACCCAAGGATACTGAGGAAGCTGGCAGAAGTGCTCACCAAATCACTTTTCATCATTTATCAGCAGTCCTGGCTCACCAGGGAGGTCCCAGATGGATAACAAATGTGACACCCATCTACAAGAAGGGCTGGAAGAAGGATCTGGGTAACTACAGGCCTGCCAGTATGACTTCAGTGCCTGGGAATGTTATGGAGCACATCATCTTGAGTGCCATCAGACAACAGGTACAGGAAAACCAGGTGATCAAGCCCAGTTGGTATGGATTTATGAAAGGCAGGTCCTGTTTGACATACCTAATCTCCTCCTGTGACAAGGTGAGACCCACATAGTGGATGATGGAAAGGCTGTGGATGTTGTCTACCTAGATTTTAGTAAAGTATTTGACATCATTTTCCACAACAATCTTCTTCAGAAATTGGCTGCTAATGGTTTGGTTAGGTGTACTCTTTGATTGATGAAAATACTGACTGGATACTTAGGCCCAAGGAGTTATGGTGAATAGAATTAAATCTGGTTGATGGCTAGTCACAGGTGGTGTTGCCCAGGTGTCAGTATTGGGGTGAGTTCTGTATAATATCTTTATCAGTGATTTGGACGAGAGGATCGAGTGGACCCTCAGTAAGTTTGCAGATGACACCAAGCTGGGTGAGAGTGTTGATCTGCTTGAGGGTAGGAAGGCTCTACAGAGGGATGTGGCCAGGTAGCAATAGAGTGTCTTTGAACAAAACACAAAAAATTTATTATATCCTTTCTGTCTAGTATTGATTCTGTCAGAAAGTTATAAAAAATTATAAGTCATCAGAAATGTTAAAAAAAACCACAACAAATTCTGAATTAGAATGACTCCATAAGGAAGCTATTTATTAATACAGAAGAATTTTCATGTTTTGTATTTAAACTGTGAAAATCCATTTCCGTGAATGCTTGGATCATCTGGTCCCTTGGATCATCCCAGCTGAAAATAAAGTTTTCTTCTTGGCATCAGTCAAAACTTCACATTCATTAACTAATTTAAAAAAAAAAAAAAAAGAGAAAAAAATTCCATATTGCTGACATCGTAGCATTTTCCAGTGAATGAAAGCCAGCAGTGTATCCCTTTTAGCATTACTTTATGGCTATTCTAATGATAGTGGTAGTTTTGCTTAGTTGAGCTCATTTATCTTTGTGTACTGTGGTACGTTATGGGGAATAGATGTGTAATATTCTGGAACTATACAGCTGTCAACTTCCTGGGCTTTTCTTTGTAAACAACTTGATTAAATGAAGTGTCATTAGGAACACTTTTGCTGGGCTTTTGCTTTCTTGCAAGAGTTGATAAGTTTGCTGGCAATTTCTCTTCTGGGCCTCCCCCCACCCCCAAATGGTAGCTTCAGAAAAATATGTGCTATGGCATTTTGTGTAACAGAAAATAAATAATAAAATTGAGAAGAGCTATTTAATTAGGGTGAGCCACACCTGTTACCTATCTGCATCTCCTCAGCTTTGCATTAAAATGTTAATTGAGCACAGCTGCAGGATGGGCCCAATCCTCTTGGTTTGGAGTATCCTTGACACTAATGTGTACAGTTCACCTAGGAGGCAGAACTGACGTTCCCACCTACACACCCTTCTTTTTCCACCACTGATGGGGTAGCTGGACTTTTATCATAATGGCAATATTACAATTTTTAAAATTTTGGTTTTATTTATTTTAATCTGTGTGTACAGTTTTAATTGTTACCATTATGTGAGCATGATAAAACAATAAACTGCACATTTCAGAGTTCAAGAAATTAATATAAATACACTAAGGCTGAGCAAGAACTGAGCTAACATGAAGGAAAGAGTATACCTGAGTGGCTTCCTCCCATATATTTTCCTTCCCTTCTCCATGCTGCTCCAGGTAGGAGCTCCTGGGAAAGAGAGGGACCACTTAGCTAACCACTGAGGAATGAAAAGCCTCCCCCTGCAGTTAATGCTCAGATGGCTAGACCTGGGAGGCTCCTCTTCATCTCAGCTGGAGTCTGATCCTTCTATGATAAGAAGTCCCTTGTGTCCCTTGCTGCTTGCATCCCTGCCACCCACTTGCCCCAAGTGTTGAACAATCTGCTGTCCCAGCAGTTACCCCTGGGGAGGGGGTCACACAGCAACAGCCTGTTCAACATTTTTGTTGACAGAATTGTACTTTTGCAAGATGTTGTGGAAAAGAAAAAAAAAAAAAGAGTAATAAAAATGCGCTAAGACGTAACACATAAAGTACACAAATCTAACTTCATTTAACTTATGTGCAAATAATTTTTGTTTTTTAAATATAAGACTAAATAATATAAATAACATATGCGATAGACCAATGTATAGAAGAGAAGCTATGTGCATGCATTTGTTTCTCCCTTCCACCTTTTCTCCTTCCCCAAGTAAAATTGCAGCTGATGTGGACATCATCTCACTGTAGTCTTCAAAGAATGCAGGGAAAAGACATAGATGGTCTTTATAAGATAACAAATTTTCAGTTGGTTCACGTTGAAATGATTTGACAAGGACAGCACATATGTCCCTGGTTAGAAAGATTGGAACCCGTGTATAGAAACCTAAATTGATTTGATTTCCAGCTTCCTTATCTTAAAATGTTTAGAAATAGGAAATTTTTTATGATTTATTACTTGAAAGCCACCAAGTCTTCTGCTGGCAAAATGAAGTAGCAGCACATTCCTGTTAACGCCATGTTCTGTCAACCTGTAAATACAGTCATTACAGAGTTTTACATATGGGGAGTTTATTTTTAGCCATGTCCTAAAAGAGTGCATGTTTTGTAGTGCCGTGTATGCTTTGATATTCAAGTGAGAAGAATAGATTTCAACAAAGGACAAATCTATTGTCTCATGCTCCTCAGTGCATGGTTTGCAAACGCTGGCAGATTTACAAGTTCACAGGAAGTCCTGGCAATAGAATTTTCAGGAGATTTTTAATTTCTTTGAGATATCTTTTGGAAATACCATAAAAGTTTACCCAACATA
>VXBJ01006754.1:488570-493474 GCA_013400055.1 Nycticryphes semicollaris
TATGAGTTTCCTGTGCTTTTTCCCCCTGCTGAAACTGACAGAATCCCTTCTATGCTGAAGTATCCCAAAGACAATGATTTATTTCTGGATGGGCTTCCCCGACACCTCTTCCCAATTCTGTGCAATGACTGGTCATCTTGGTGGTTGGCTGAGAACATCCTTGTCCACCTGTGTGGTGTTGGATAGCGCTAAGCCATTCTGGTCATCTTCTCACTGATACTGGTACAGTGAGACTGGCAAATTAGCACAGAAGCTCAGTTCTAATAGGTTTGTGTTTGATTTCTTTTTTTTCTTCTTTTTTTTTTTTTTTTTTTTCTTTACAGGGATGAGTAGGAACAGTGCGAAACATACTTTGGATATTAGAAAAATGAACAATTTAGAACGATGTTAGTAAAGATACATTCTGAACTGGGAGAGTTTTTCATGTAACTGAACAGTGTCTTTGTGGATTAAATGAAGCTCCAGTGAACCACTTCCAGTAAATGAAACACCTTATGTTGGAAGGCTTGTGTAGTGCACCATGGCTGTGAAGTTCTGCATAGTGATATCTGTAGAACTCCATATGTTGTGAAAATACTGGCTTGCTACTATTAATTGTAATGGTGTGTCAAAAGAAACGGATGGAGTAAAATGAATTTTCATCTATTTATAGTTCTTCATTTGGAAGGGTTTTCTGTGGTTTTTATAAACAACACTTCCAAAAAAAAAAAAAAAGATTAATATTTGGCTTCATGACTAAATTAGAAGCTATGCATCCATCTATTTCAAAGAAGTTGTCATGACTGATCTAGGTGTTCCTGCTCCGGCAGGGGGATTGGACTAGATGATTTTTCAAGGTCCCTTCCAATCCCTGATATTCTGTGACTTTTCTTGAAAGGTTCTTACATTATGACTTACAAGATGCGGAGCATTATCTGACCTGCAGGGCAGTTATCTGCTCTTAACTATTTGACAATATATTAATGAATAAAAAAATGTTTGGGCATTTTATTCTATATTTTGTGTCTTTATTTTCATATCCTTGTCAATATTGAAGAAGTATTTTTTTTTCTATAAGAAGAAACAAAAATGCTTGCTAATACAAAGCTTGGAGTCAAGTCTTCAGAATGATTCCCCATTTTAAAGGAGAAGTAGTCTTTGTGATGACAGTAAGTCTGGAAAGGACTCTATAAGACACTGCTGCATGTAAAACTACAATTCTTCACTGGCCTATTTACCTTCCTTAAATTTATTTTATGTATTTTACTGTCATGATAACTGGAGAAAAGTCTTGTTAGAAGTCCTTAACTTTTGTATCTTTGCTTGCCCCTTTCTGTACTCCTTTTGTAACACCTCCTCTTTGATGCTATGCATAGACACAACACAGAAAAAGCAGTGGGTTTTACGACCTATATTTTCCAGTAATTTTTGTCAAAATTGTGACAAATGAACAAAAGGCTTAATTGGGGTTTTTTTGGGGGGGGAGTGGTGGTGATGGTGTTTTGAGGGTTGGTCTAGTTTCTTTTTTTTAATCCTTTGTTTCCATGATCTGTAGTGAGCTCTTCTGTGAGCTGTAGTGTTTATTGTTTTTCCAATGCAAACTCTTTGCAAGTATTTTGTCTTTCAATTATGGTTTAGAATAGTTAGATAAGATTTCTATTGTTTTCTCCTTTGATTTCACAGATGTCTCCTTCTCTATTTGTCTGATAGAGAGACGGATTCTTTATGGTTGATATAAAAATCCTAATTCTGATGTCTGTCCCTTGGATGGAGGTTTGTGAAAATTGCTGGCTGAATGGGCATGATGATGCAAGGTTGTGATGCCGATTGAAAAATGCTTTCTTCCCAAACAGCTGCTTCCACCTCCAAGCCAGATAATTACAAAGTGAAAGCCTCATACAGAAGCCTGTAGCTGAAGTGTTGGTCTAGAGGTGCTAATGCAATCATTGTCGCTGTGATATTTGTGAAAATTTCTAAGGCGTCAGTAATGTTGTTCACCACATACATTCGCTTCCTCTCTAGAGATAACTTTGCTGCTCTTATCCCTGTGCTTGTTGGGCTGGCTCCTGGGGGTCTGTCTAGCTCAAGTGAAAACACTGGTGAAAGCACCAGATGGCTGGGATGTTTGGATGTGTTCTTGATGAGCTTAGCTCTACCTTGCACCTGTGCCAAAGCCCCAGTTACTCCTGCCTTCCATTGTGCTCCTGATGAGAGGACCATGAAGAGTTTCTCTGAAGTGTCATGGATTTGCTGTGTGCAAGAGGAATGGTTTGTCTGTTACCAAGACGAACGCTGCAGTATTAAGAGTCTCTGGGAACACTTGCCTAATGGTAGTGAGGTGATCTGGACACCTTGCCAGTCAGTGCCCAGTGAGGTTGATACCTGAGGAGGTAGGGTCATTCCAGATTTCAGGAGAAGGGACTCCTGTCTGATATTCTACCAAAATATCTCTTATGTACACTCCCTCTTTGTCTGCCTTGGAAAATATTGCTTCCACGAAGTCCTGTTGACTTTGGTGGTATTTTGCACTGGAGGAAAGCTTCGCTTTGCTGCTGAGGCGTGCAGTTACGACTGAAAGGTCAGTGCTGAGATCTGATAGAAGAGGCAGAGGCTGCAAGGAAGTCACAAACAGAGAAATATACTCAAACTTCTAGATATAAGAAAGAATTTTTATTTCTCTGACCTACAGAGCCTCTTTTTGAAGGTCACCATTGATTGCAGTGGTAATGCAAGAGAAGGTTGCTTTCTGGAAAAGGAAATGTGTATCGGTGTGTACTATAACATCTGTTATAAGTTGTGTGCTATGCAATCAAGTCGTCTTGATGGTTGGCTATTTTGAACTATCCGTTTCTCCTGCAGTAATCCTCATGTATTTCCTTGGGAACTTCAGAACTGATGGCATGGTATAGTGTATGCATTGTGATAGAAAGGTGGCAAAAATGTATAAAATATCCTGTTTCATTTTAAAAACCTGAACTTGGCAAAAATAGGCATTTTCTTCCTGCCATTTTATGCAATTCCTGTAGGATTACTCAAAGCCTGGCAGAAAAAAAATGTAATAGCCTTATCTACATATGCTTTAAGCTATCCATCCAATTAATCGGGGTGGGGTTTTCTGTATATTATGTTCTGAAGGGTCCTAAACCAAATCACCATGTGATATTGTTTCAGACACGATAATTTTGTACCATTTGAAGCAATGTAAACTGTAAATTGCAAAATAAGGAATAAAACCATAATTGCTGCTTTCATTTATTCATACCATATTAATGCAATATAATTATCTGACAGGCAGGATTTTATGACTACTCGACAGAAAGCCACTGAATGCTTGTTCCAATGAATGCATAAAAACTAATACCGCTTTAAAGCAGTAAATTGCATTTTGTTACTTTTGAAGTGCCAAACGCCTTTGAACTTTATAATTGGAAATAATGTATTTTGGCACCCTGCAAAAGGCTCTTCAGAGCACTAGTGTTGGGAAACATGTCAAAATGGACAGAAGTGCCAATGGGATACCCTAGGAACTGCTATGGAGACTTTTTGCAATGCACCTGTGTTGGTCAGTATATTATCATGTGCATTCTAGCATTTTAAAGTTCCTGAATCATTGGGTTGCTAAATAAAGCTTCAATAAATCGTGAAAGACGAGTTGTTTGAATGCACAGTGAAACCACAAAAGGCAACGTATTTCGGAAAAGTATCTAAAATGAGAAAAAATATTTTGTCTTGTTCTTGGAAATTTTATATCCATTATTGAAAAGGATCCAAGTTATTTTTGTGTTGTGTGTTTAATCTTGTTTATATTATGTTATAATCTTCTACGTGACTTTAACTGTTGGAAGTGGGGCAGAAAGTAGGCAAACACTCAAACCTTAATAGACAGCAGAACACCTTCTGTTTCTCCTATAATCAAATATGCGAACTGGTGTTAAAATTTTAGTACCCTAGGAAAAAAAACAACCCTGAGAGTATGGTAGAATCTAATATTCTTTAGATAAAAATCGCATGCCAGAAGTGTACAACAAGATGCAAAACATCTGAGGTTAACTGTCTCTGTAAAAGAATAGAAATTATCGTCTGTAAACTGGCTTTAATATAAGCTAAAGCCATTTTCTGTTAGAGAGCTGCCATGTACTAGAAGGGTCAGGAAGCTCATTTTCCTCAAGTCTCAGCCTATAACACCTGTGCAAGTGTAACATACCTAAATAAACATCCACAATAATTTTTGCATAAATGTAGAGAGACGTGAGAATTGAGATGCAATTATTTAGCATTTGAGGGGGAAGGAGATGGTTTATTTGGTATGTCAAGGACAGAGTCCCTTGAGAGAGAGAGGGAAACCATTCACTGAAATGTCTAAACTTTTACAATATATTGGTACACCAGCAGCATTAAACAGGTAGTTGTTATAGCCATCACGTGTGGAGTTTTTGCCAGGTCTTAAGCTATTTCTAATCAACTTTGTTTTTTTAGGAGTTTTTGGGTTATGATAATGGAAAACAAATAAAAAATAGATATTGCCATTTCATTAAGGGAATTGATAAGGCTATACTGTGTATTTAGTATGCCTAAAGAGTTAACTGAACCTGAAAATGAAATTTTATGATGCTTAGGGTGTTGTACTTTGTCTATAAAGTACTAGTTAGCAAGGAAAAGAAATAATGCTTTTTATCTTTTCTTAATATTAGTCTCTCCTGAGTTCTCCCTGCATTATGTTAAATGGCTTGTTCAAATACTAGATAGAAACTGCTGAAAACCATTCAGGAATATGCAGTGCATGTTTGAACCAGCCCCTTCAAAATGGCCAAGATTTGCAAGGCAGAGATCTTGATTCCTCAGGCCAGTCAATGACATCTGGATAAAGCTATAACGTTTCAGGCTTTGGAGGTCAAAATAGAATTGTTTTTTTTTTTCTCTTTTTT
>VXBJ01006754.1:513773-521273 GCA_013400055.1 Nycticryphes semicollaris
TCACTTGTAGGTGGCCTTCTAATATGAGGCTGTGACAAACTATAGTCTAAAGCCTCCCTGTCTTCTGTGTTGCTTCAAAGGTTTGGCAGGCTGGACAGTGGACTGCCACACTTGAAAACCTATTTAGGGGCAGAAAAGAACTGTGGAAAATGAGAATATTTCTTAGTTGCATGAGCCTCTAGTTTGTCTTGAAGTCACACACATTTGGGTTTTTTCCTGACTCAATACTGTGAGCAATGCCTAAAGGTGGAAAGAAGCCCCCAGAGAAGTGGTCAGGGATGGTTGTATTTATCATATACTCAAATGTGTCATGTAGAGCCTGAAACTACTGGATTGAGCTATTGGCATAATGCAATGATTAACATTAACGGCCATTACTCTCCTTCTAAAGGTTTTCATGAATGACTAAGCAAAGTGCACGAGGCAACAGAGGTGTGCAAACCCGTCTAGGGAGAATCTTCTTGTTTTCTTTCCAAGATTCTATTTTGTTGAAACAGAAAACATGACATATGGTTAAGTTTATTGAGCAAACAACTTCTTCTGCTCTAAATGACTGTTTAGAGTATGCGTGCTGATGGTAACTAACCTTTGTAATCAAACATTACCTAGAAATTGCCACAGATGTACAAACATGCTTTTCTAGATGAAGTTTTGAACTTGAAAGCCTTGAAAATTTAATTAAAAGAATCTTAAGGTGTTATGCATATACTTATGGTTCCTATGAAATTCTGAAGCCCTCGGCTTTCCTTTTTCATTTTTCTAATAAACTTCAGTAGGAAACTTGAGCCAGTATGTACATTCCCTATATACTAACACTTGTATATCTTACCATCTGTAATGTGCCTATTCTTGCAACATCTCTGTGAGGAGAGGAAGTATTATAATAATTATTACAGATGACCTAGGAAATAGCCATAATATAAATGGTCATTTAAGCAATGGTTGAAATTTTAGGGGGGCATTAAATAAATATTTGTACAAAAATGTGTAATCTATTGATTTTTGTCAGGGAGATATATCTGAAAAGTCTCCTTTACTGTGAAGTCTTTGCAAAAGTTTAGAAATGAAAAAAGGAAAAAAACTTGTTACTTACAGCAGGGTGGAACACTAGGATTTATTTGTACTGTCACTTTTTTTAAATTTTATTATTTTTATTATTTTTATTTTCATTTATTCTTTCTTTTGGTTTTTTGGTGGTGTTTTTTTTTTTTTAACAGAATTTTCTTTAGTGCTTTTCCTTTTGGAGTATTCACCAGGTCATATTTTAGTGTATTCACATAAACAAATCTGAGTGTTATGATTAAAAAAAAAAAAAAAAAGGGGGGGGAAGCACATCATATATAACTAAAAATGAGGGCAAAACTGCTTAGACAGGGGTTTAGTTATGTGTCTGATAATTATAATGCAGTTGACTTGCATGATTAATGAAAATCATTGCAAGAAAGCAAAGTGTAGAGTAAAATACACAAAAGTACAGAATAAAGAAAAATATATTAAAAAACAACAACAAAGAAAGTTAAACTTACAATTTAGAAGATCAGACTGAAGACATAATATGAAGGACAAATACAAGATGACAAAGACTGTTTGCGGGACTTCTATAGTGTTCTTTTTTAACCCAACATTTTTAAAACGAAAACTATTTTATACTTCTGTAATTTATTAGGTGGAATATAGCTCTAGTTGGCATGGCAAAGGTTGCAATTTTTTTCATAGAAAAAAAGCAGCTGCATTTCAGTTTATATTCTGGCTTCTCATAATGTGTCAAATGTGTCATTGCTATGTTATCAGATCAAAGAATTCTAAGTGACACTTTCTAATCAAGACTGTCAAGAGGTTTCATTAGTAAACAGAAGCAGGAAACACTTGGGATAATGGTTCAATACATATTTTACAGTTCTGAAAGAAGGACAAATCAGACATTTTTCTTTTTTTTTTTTTTAAAGTTGTAAGTCACATTCAAGCTGTAAACATGAATATTTAATAACACAGTAAGACAGCATTTAAAACTAAAAGTGCAATCATTTAGCAGAACGGTGTGTTTTATCAGACCTCTGCCCTGTTGCTAAATGTGTTTAGGCTGAACCTCTTTACAAAAATTACTTAAAGGGAATCATTTGCACCCAGCACTTCGGATAATAGAAGAATCCTCCCATCCAGAGCTGACTGCCAGAAAAGTAATTTTAACATAGCATTTAATCTTCTTTAAAGTTTTAGTGATTGTGAACTGAAGCCCATGAAATAGGACAAAGAATAAAACGTGGGCCCGTGGCAGGCAAATGTCTCCCAATGGCCTGCAGAGCTTTTCCTATCTTACTTTTGAGAAATGGCTCAAGAAGCCAAAGACTACAGAAATACGTAAGATATGTTTATTTTCAGTTATGCTCCTTTCTGGCACTACCATCTGCCTCTTGAGATATACTGTGAGGCAGTCGTCTTCACCTTCTCGGGAGGCAGAAGGTGACTCAGTACCTGTGCGAATTGCCTACAGTATGTGACATTTGTAATCTGTTTCGGATGAATTTGAATCCATGAATCTTCTGTGTTTTGAGTTCTTCAAATAGGTGGTTTTGAGATGGGTCTAACAGAGCTCTGTGACTGCCAAGCATAAGTGATTTGTAAAATGTTTGACAATCCAGGATGAGTGTAAACTCTACATGGGCCTGGAGGTATCTGACAGAGCTGACACTACTTTATGCAGTTCATGGAAGTTGTAGATGAGTAACAGACATATCAAATCTGAAGACTGAATTTGGCCTCTTGGTCTTGTATTTTGATGTAAAAATCTCTTAGGAAAATTTTCATTAAAAAAAAAAAAAAAGTAGTAATCTAAAGATAGACATATCCCTTAAGATTTTCATGCCCTCGTAAAGCTGTTACAACTGGGAAGATTAGTATCAGTACAAAAACTGCACAATAGGTATTCTAAAAGGAAATAATGTGGTCAGTCATGATGGTTGAGAACAATTCTTATTTAGGAAGAAAAAGTAAGTTTTTCTGTTAATGAGAAAAATTATCCAGCAGTTACTAGAGAGGTTCCACAAAGACCAGTCATTGGACCAAGATCCATACATGGTTTTATTAATATTCAGGATAAAAAGTAAGGGTGCACTAAAAGCATATGTTGACTGCACAAATCTGGATGGCATCATAATGTAAAGGGTTGGAAAGATTTGCAGGAAAAAACTGATCACTTCAAAAACTGCAGGGAAATCAAGTTCTCTATAGGCATAGTTTTGTCACCTTATTCAGGCACGTCTGTTATAGGATTAAATTAGATACGTTTTATAATGGCTTCTGTGTCTTTAAACATTTCTGCAAATAACTTGGCATTCTGAGCAAGGAATAGCCCAGCATGGGCGTTGATGGGAGGTGCATCTAGAATATATTTTAATTTTTTTTTTCCTCTTCTGTTTTGGAAGTTTTCCATTTTGTGCACATGGAATGTCTGTATAAATTTCTTATTAGGAGAATCTATATTTCTTCAAAATTTGTTTAAAATTAAAAAAAGAAGAGTAATTTCCCTAATATGTTCTGTGGTTTTTTTTTTTTTTTAGTGATATGCCAGTTACAATGGTCTTGTTTGGTCCAGTTCCAGCATTGTTAACCCGTAATGGTGTCTTTTTCCAACATTGACTCTTTAATTGCCCTGTAATTGCCTTCAGTATGTAATGAGAATAGTCCCCTATCTTTAGAAATGTGCGCTCCTCTTACTTCTGCATTAGTTGCTATCCAAATCAGTATCTTAAATTATTAAAATACTTTATGATCCAGCACTCTGTCTCTCTTTGGCCTCTTTCATCTGTATAAAACATTTGCAGACCTGTTTTCTCAGGCTGCCATAGAAGCGATTTTTAGCATCCTCAGATCATCTGGTCTGTTTCTCTGCTCTTAGTTTAGAGCTTGATCTTGCTGAATCACCTGAAATATTTATATGATTTCAGCCTGATGACTGTGCCACTCTGTACTAATTTTCTGTGCAAATGTTCCTGTCATTTCTTTTATTTTTACGTTTTGCATTCTGACACTTAAAATCCAGGATAAAATTCCTATTTCCTTAGTCTTACATTAGTATTGTCACAAGTCTGTTCTGCTTGGCTCAAAAAACCTGTTGATACAGCATTTCTAAATTAAGTATCTCACTTTTTGACTTGGCCCCATTTACTTTCTGTTAATGTTATTGCTTACGCTGCAAACGTTCAGAGTTCAACTGTGCTTTTTTCCCCACATTTAGGGCACTTCATGGAAAAATCCAGTAGACTGAATGACCTGATGATCATATGGCAATGACAGTCTAGTTTTGAGATGTCTCTGAGGAAGACCTGTTCATCAATAGCTATGATGGCTGATAGAACACTCCAGTCCTAGATGTCAGGGTACCACATGGTCCTTTGCAATTAAGTGTAATGCCAGATGCAGATTAATACAATGGTCTGCATGCTTTAATGATCTTTGCTATGAAGAAGTTCCTTTATAAAATGTTATATCACAGTATTATTGACAGATGTTGGCTGGCATCATTAATAAAGTGGCAATCAGGTTTTGCCCCCCTTTTTATTACAAAAATCTTTGTAGTGGCTAAAGATTACGTGATTCTAAAAAATACAAGCATGATAATAGGAAGAGCTTCCTAGCTGTATACAATGCAACCTATAGTTTCCATACAACACACTGCCTTGTGTTCCAAGAAAGCAAGTTGTACACTACATATAAAGCCAGGAAACCCAGCTTTCCCTGATAAACACTAAATCTGTCAATTTTGTATTAAGGAAAAAATAAGCCTTAAAACCATGATCTGTGACAGCAGGGAACAAGAATTACTCCTACGTACTACTGGCTACTGTGTTTTAACAGCTCACTGCTTTCAGAAGAAAAAATGCCCCAATTACAATGCACCAAGTCAACCACATCTTCATAAACCAAACTTCTTAATTTTAGCCCTGAGGTGCTTTCTTCTAATATTATAATGATGGGATTACAATACAATGATTTTAAAAGGGCTATGGGTATCAAAGTGTAAAATTTACCCAATTAAGCACAGTCTGATCTTGCTCACAACCTAACCCTTTTTGTCCACCACCCGTTGTCTCTTAAACACATCTGAGAAAGCCACTGGGAAACTCTACCGGCTTTTCAGTCACATGGAATGAAGCTCTTCACAAAAAGCAGCTGGCCATTTGGTCTGACAGTCATGAGATGGGATATTTAAACATAGCCTTAATGAAACTTCCTAATTAGGAACTAATTTGTCGTGCATGATGTTATGTCAGACTTGCTCTGTTCTACTTCCAAGAACATGAAATGCAAGGAATGACTGCTTTAGCAATGAAACCAGAGTTACCATTTGGAAATCATAGTATCTGGTGGTAGCTTGTGGTTGTTCCCCGAAAGGTGTTCTCTTCAGGTAACAGTGAAAACGAATCTGTTTCACAGAATCTTGGTGGTTGGAAGGGACCTTTGAGATCGAGTCCAGCCACATTAAAAAAAAAAACAAACCAAACCAAACAAAAAAAACCAAAAAACCCCACAAAAACAACAAACAAACAAACAAAAAAGCCACCCACCAACTAAACCCCACACCCACAACCCCATGCACAACACCCCACCACAAACCAATAATCTTGGCCACTAGAGCATGCCCTGAAGAGCCACGTCTACACGTTTCTTAAATNGAACTGAACACAGGAACAGTTATTGTTGAAAAAGCCAAAAGCCTTTTCTTGGTTGTTTGGTTTTTGGTGTTTTTTTGGGGTGTGTGTATGTGTGTTTGTTTTTGTTGTTGTTGTAGTAGTTTATGACAGAATGTTTATAACTTTTGTTTCGGTCTGTTTTGAAATGTGCTATTTGTTACGCTAATTTGCAAACAGTGACAGCAACAATACATATAATAGTACTCATCAGTATTTTAGGTCCCTTGAGACGTGTATTAAGAGAGAAGTTACCCAAATAGTGGAGAGTTTTATCCTTAACAAAGATCTCGTATGTTAATTTATAACTAAACGTCACCCAGGGCATTTGGCGTGTGATGTTATGAATATCTAATACACTGAATGGGGCTGATAACTTCTGGGGATACTTGGGTCTGAACTGTCAGTGCCAGCAAGTTCCCTGCAAGGCTCAAAACTGAACTGAGTTCAGACTTTACTGCTGTGTCAGAGGAATGTATATTTTTAAATCATTTTATGTGGCTTTGTGTTCTGCACTTGTTTGCCACACGTGTCCGCTTGCAGTTACTCTTTTTCTCAGGATTACGACTTCCTAAAATGCTTTTATTTATTCTTTGATCCATGTGTCCTGATTTTATTCTTCAGCTCGGTTACCTTTGGCTGTCAAAAACCTGAGTAACTCTCCAAGCACATTTCCCAGTGATTTGTATATGAATGGTCTTACTGACTTCACTGAAGTTAATACCAGAATCTGAGCTTGTTCTGATGCTGAGGTGTGGGACTGTAGTGGTAAATGAGTCCTCATTTTGTTCAGGAATCCCTAAAACACGCTGTACGTCCACTTGTTTTTTTCTTCACACCCATCCTCCAGTAGGCAGCTCTGAAGCTTCCATAAACCTGCTCCAGCTCCCTTGACTCAGCTGTCTGTGCTGGAAAATATACCTCTTCACATAGTTGTAGTATGTAGTTACTATGCATATATATACTGTAAAAGTGTGTGGGTTTTGCCTCCATCTTTGCTTCTTCAGAAAACTCTCCAATGTAGTTAAAGGCTATTTTCACTCTAGGGTTCTGTATTGCATGCTGTATCTGTACAGTACCAGAAAGAGGGCTTGGCAGATTATATTTTGAAGATCTTTCATAATTCTTTCAGCTTGCGAGTTTTAAGGGAGATGAGTGGTTCCTGTCTCTGAAGGCTGCCAAGAGAAGGATCTTGTTTGTTGCTTGTTCTGGACTTGTATAATATCATGGCAGCAAAAAACAGTGAGAGAAATTAATGTTAACAGATTCAAAAACCCATGAAAAAAAAAGAGATAAGACTGTAAAGAATAAATTGCCAGTAATGCCACTTCTAAAGGCTTGGCTTGCAGCCCGCTGAACATTGGTGTCTACTAGGTGGGCTAACTCCTTGGTTTTGAACACAGAGGTTCTGTCTATACCCTTGTGCAAAAACACACAAATCCACCTGTGCATGTTGTGCATGAAGAAGTGCAGCGTGTGCCAAAGCTTGCCTGTGAATTCTTGCTAGAAAGCAAAATTGGAATGTAAGGGAAACTGGGGTTTGCTGCTATCTTACTGCTCGTGGGGCCACTATTGTTTCTGATAATAGTTCACCTGTGGCATGCACAAGGTATGACTGAAAAGACACTATGGGCACGTGCCCGTGATATCTTCCCTAGCTGTACATTTATCTGTATATAACTTCAAGATTTCTTTTCTGAGCTAGCTGCAGTGCATTATGCTCTAATCCCCTGGTAAAATAGCAGATAAATTTTGCCTAATGCCAGCATTAGTCACTTCTGTATTAATAGAACCTTCAATCTAATATTTGTGC
>VXBJ01006755.1:0-26735 GCA_013400055.1 Nycticryphes semicollaris
AGGTTCCTTTCTGCCCAACTCTGCCTCTCCTAGCTCTGAAGGGACACTATATTCCATTATTGTAAATCAATTAGTGAATGCACTTTAAAACAATTTTAGTGGCAACTCTTTCAATCATATTAAAATTA
The DNA here is from genome assembly GCA_013400055.1 of Nycticryphes semicollaris. Classification (NCBI taxonomy): domain Eukaryota; kingdom Metazoa; phylum Chordata; class Aves; order Charadriiformes; family Rostratulidae; genus Nycticryphes; species Nycticryphes semicollaris. Next base: position 129 of record VXBJ01006755.1, read on the forward strand.
ATTATGGTCTTTAAACTACTTGATATTTGTATTCTAATTGGAATAAATTGAATATGCTTCCTGCTCCAAGCATACTATAACCCAGATTTGAAGATGAAGCAAGAAGTAGTAAGCATGAAGACAGAGGAAAGGGAAGCTGTGCACTGCTGTAAGATGACGCAGTTATGGGTAATTATGGGTAAATCACAGTGGTTTTGTGCATTGGAGGGAAAAGGAATTATTATCATTCAGTTCCTCGAAGAGCTCAGCTTTCTGAACCTGCTAATAGAGCCTTTTGCTACAAGCCCTTCTGAGGCTCCCTTGCTGGAGAGGCTGAAAGCTGGATTGTGCTCAGTGCCCCTGCTTTAGAGTGATTATCAAGTTACATGTCAGCTTAACATTCAGTGGACTCAACCACAAAATATTCACCTGGCTTGGCCACAACTTAGAAAACTTATGATCTGTATAGCCTTTGACTCACCTCACACAATCAGGTGAGTTAGCAACATGTATTTTATACCAAGAGAAGTAAAGGGTAGAACTCCCAAGTCGTATTATAGAACCATCAAGGCTGAGACTGCTTTCCCCCTTCAGTTTTGTGAGTACTCCAACTTTCAAAAAAAGTCTGTGAAGTACATCTTTTTCTAAAACAATATAATAAAAATTTCCGTATTTTTAAGCTACACAAAAAAGTCAGTTATAATGAAAACATGTATTTTTGTTAATGAGAGCCAGAAAAAGACAACAGAACATAAGAAAGAAAGGTTATTTAAGCATAGGCACAGCACTGATTAGTGCAATTAATACTATGGAATATCAAGAGACTGAAACAATAATGCAATGTTTATTCTACGTGATCTGAAAACTGCTGCTGTGACCTCTCTCTAGAACTCCAAATGTAAAATGCTGTTACATGTTGAAACCCTAATATGCAAGGAACCACTAATGTTTTACCTTCTTGCTGTTCAGATGAAGGTAATAGACACCAGAGTCTAAAAGATGCAAAGCACAATGAAAAGAAAAGGCAGCATCTAGGAGCAAAGAAAGAGGGGACAAAGATGTTAATGTGACAGAGACATTAATGACTTCAGAAGGTGACCCTTCAAACTAGGCTCCTTGGTTGAAATTACTTTATGTGTTGTCAAAATTAGTATGTGAAAACATTTGCTGTTTCCAAAATGGCACATAATGGATAAACATTTAAGTATACAAGTACCAATTAAAATCTGGACCAGCGCGTCTGGTGTATTTTAAGCACCATCCTTTATGTTTACACACACGCAAGAACACACACCTGTCCTCATGCTTTGTGGATAAACTACTACAGTCATTTGAGTATTTTGCTTTGCTTATTATACATTACCAAATAGTTTGCACATGATTTCATAAAAGGACAAATTATTGTTCCATATATGAGTTCTTCTCCTCCTCCATTTTCACATATCTTTTTCTACTTTTTTTCCCCGTTACCTGTGTCTAGTGGGATATGGCCTTTTCTTTTTGACAGCTATTGTTGTAATGACACCTTAAACACTCTCCATTTCCTAAGAAAACAAATGTTTTCAAATCCAAGGCAAAAATAAGACACATGACTATATCTCACCCTGAGATGATATAGCACCACGCCTGTGCTGAGAATATCATCGTCCATGGCCATTAGATGAGGTAAACTAGAATCTATTGTTACTCCAGCTTTTTCTTTGTTGATGTCCACACTGTATTCTTCCATGATGGCTTTTCTGTCTGTCCATTTGCTTGTCCAGTCTTTGGTCAACTGCTCAATCTTAAGGAATATGAGAGAAAACTGTTTCACTTACATAATAGGTTAATTTTTTATATACTTAAATTTTGTCAGAAAGAACACGATTTTTTCCAGTTACTGGACACGAAATTCTTTCACAAGGTGCAATGCAGGTGTATTTCTAATTGTAGTACATTTCAGTGACAACAGAAAAAAATCAGGCAAAAACTGTACTACCACCAAGTGAAGCAAGTTTAATCTATTGAAGACTCATTCCTACAAATGCTAGAAAGATATATGATCATGCTAACTAGTTATTTTGTGTGTCTTTAAGCAAAACTTAAAATTAAGATTTCCAAAAACCTTTTCAGGTCACCAGTGATCAAATATTCTTAATAATTTGGTGACTGCACAGTATTTTCCTTTGAACAAATTGGAGGAGTTTAATCTTAGAAGAGAGAGGCTCTGTATAATGAGTTACTGTGATATATTGAGACAGCTTTCAAACAAGGAGTAGATTTTGCAGACTTAGAGATACACAATGGACAGCATCCCTTTAAGGAAACAAGACTTTCATCACAGATTGGTAGAGAGCACCCAACGTGCATTACGGATGGCAATTTCCTGCATATTCAGAGCAAACAGGAAAGGATTAGGACAAAAACATTTTCACTGTGGTTTCAGAACTATGACAACGCTATCCCCCCAGGTCCAGTGAAACAGGAGAGTTATAGCATCACATAGATCATACACACCTTCATTTCATTCTGAAGAACCAGCTCGGTCAGATTTCCGTCCCTGTCATCGCTCCAAGAAGGACTGGAATTCCTCTGTACAAACAACAGCCGCCAAGATCAATATGTTAGTTTCCTTACTCACAAACTGGCAGGCATGTTCTTTCACTCTCCAGGATTTCAAAGAGATGAGTTCAGGAGAAGGAAAGATAAAGTACACAGACTTTTGATACTGTCTTCTACTAGCACCTACCCTACACCTCTCTAGCTATTGTATTCAAGTTTTTTGAGAAGAACTGGAGGAAGAGCATTAACAGAGAGATACTCCTGCATAAATAAATCCTGGACTGTAGTTCCAGACTCTCCCAGCAAAACATGCTCTCTGTAGCATGGAAAACTAAGAACACTATTATTATTCCAAAGGAGAAAACCACAGAGTGTCAGATGTATCATGAGGGCTCACAGATGTTCACAACTTCTTTTGAGGGACAGTGTATGCAGGCAGGGTGAAACCTCCAACATACTGTTGATGTCTACTAGTTCACTTTTTTGGGAAAGAGGATTGTAACAATTCTGGCAGGGAAATTACCTTAATGATTAATATTTTGTACTGTCTTGGTACTTCCATATCCCTACAAATGAAGTATTTCTATTTCATGGCATTTTTTGACAACCAACCCCTCCAATTCCATGAAAGACAGGAAAGAAAATCCTTTCTAACCATTACACAATTGCTTATGCTTCAGGATTATCAATATAATGCCAATGAGAAATGACAGAAACATAGCTAGCCTTATAATCATTGTGAAATCACTCAGAGAACAGTTTAATTTCCCTCTAGTTACAATAAACATGGAAAGATAAACATGTAAGACAAAAGTAAGCTATTGTAGGTATCTAAAGCATCAATGGAGTCCCATTTTGAAAGTGCTCCTACGTACCAGTTCAAAGCTCATCAGCATAGTCTTCAACCTATCAATTTCTTCTCGCAGTTCTCTGATCAGTTTTACATTTGCATCCTGAAACATTGAGACATAGATATGAGAAAAAAAAAAATGTTCTTTTAAAAAAAATCTAGCTAAAGAAATCAACGCAGAACTTTTCCAAGAACCAGGAGGAGAGAAGGACAGGCACCCTCACAGCAGTACTCCTTATTCCACACTGCTAAGCTTCTGGGGTGTGCTGCCCAGGCATGGTTCCCATGTTTCATAGGTTCTCTTTACCCATAAACTTTGTTCCACCTGTTTTCTGAACACACACCTACCATAGTATTTGTTCCCATCATGACAATAGCTGGATACATCACCACTTTTATGGATTTACCTTCAAAATAGTCCCATCAGGTCAGAAAAAATATTTCTGTTATGCAGAGGAGAACATTGAGGTAGAGGAGACTAAGTCAGAATGTCATCAACCATGGTACTAAAATCCCTTGCAGCTGATACTAAAAGCATTTCCCGCCCACTTGTGTGGAGACTATTATCTTACTTCTAGAATAAGCATCTCTGCACAGACAGTTTCTAGAAACCAGCTTTTTGCAGACAGTTCAGGGAAACTCAAAAGTGAACGTTCTCTGGGCTGGCAGTGACAGTTTGGCTCAGGTCAGTCTGCAGTGAGGGGAAGAAGGCAGCGAGCTGAAGGGATAGTGCTAATGGTCAAGCACAGGCTGTGTTAAGAGAATGGTGAGCACACAAGTTGGGAGGCTGAAAGGCTGTATGTAACAAGGTCAACACAGGAGGACCAGTTACAAATCTGCAACTGCCAATAGTTAGGATAAAGACATAGGGTAAACATTCAATTGAGCTTCAATCATCCTTATATTTGAATTGTTATCATATGTAAGAGATGAAGAATATAAAATATGTGTGAAATTCTAAATGGTTTAAGCCGCAGAGGATCAAGGAAATGATTTCTGTAATATCTAGGCTCCAATTTAGCTCTCATTAACATGGGAAAAAGGGGTAAGAATTTTACTCAGAGAGCACATATACCGAATAAACCTTAAATAATACACACAACAAAATGGAACAAGAATGAAAAGCAGAACTCAAGGTCTCACCTCATTCACTCTGGGCTTGTTAATTATATTTTTGGCATTTGAAGCATATCTCAAGGTACTCATGGTCTCGTTGTAGCTGGAGCTGGCAGGAGAGATAGCTACAGACAGAAAACAAATAGAAAGTAAATACTATTTTAAAAAGTAAACCACTTAACCCATCACTTTTTCAAAAGGTGGATTTATTTTTAGTCTTGCTTCTTTAAAAAACAAAACTAGAACCATCTGTAGAGATATTTCATCATGCTCACAGAGAGTGCCTACTCAAGATTGTATATATAAATGAATAAATCACTTTAAATCAAAGCTATAACCTTGGAAAGACTCTTAAGTGTAACATGCACAATCAGCTTGACTTTTCGTTTTCTTAGTATCCTATGAGGTATTTATGAAAATCTTTACATGGACAGATTGTAAGTGATATAGCTGTCTTCTCACTGCAGTAGGGATGTATTTTAAGGGGGCAATATAGTGCAAAATGTTAACAATTAATAGATACGAAACTCACTGGCAATCATAATGGTCTTGGAGTTGCCCCCCAGACTGTCCTTCAGAAGCCAGGTAAGGATGGAGTCGCGGTATGGGATGTAAGCCGGTCTCCTGGTCCCACTGATGCTGCCTGTGGAAGGACTGTCTGCATGGCTGCTCTCCCCTTCGCTTGTTATGGTATTTATGCTCTGGCAGCTGCTGAACATCTGCGAATTTTGTGCTGAAGGAGAAATACCACAGAGCTCAGGAAAGGGGTCATCTTTTTCTGTCATGACTATTTAATTTTCTTAGATGTTGTTACAGTTTATAAAGTTACCACATAGCTGTTCAGTTCAGCCTTTTGTTGCAAACATAAACAACACACAGCACATGGTGAGTGAGTCCTATGCTTTTATCACTACCTTTCAATATAAAGAACTACTCTGCTTACCTAAAGTGGAGATGACAATTCCAAGTGTAACTAATGACTTGTTAATATTGGCACCTTCAGTAATTCGATCTTTACAGTAACTGGGATCAGCTCTTTCACTGTAGCACACAAGCATGAAGAAGAAAATGCAAACCAAACAAAAATGCTTAATTATTAACATACAATCAATATGATAAATATTATGTATTTTCCTGACATGCAAGAAAACAGAAACTGCAAGCTTTGTAATTAAAAAACCATATGCTCTGAATACTTTACATTGTGCTCTGCTCAGAAAATCCAAACAACCATGAGCCCAGGCCACTGGTACAAACTACTGTTAAAGACTCATCAAAACATGAATTGAAGCCTGAACTATACAACGCAAACACAGCAGTTCTGAATTAAAAAAACCCCTCTGCAATAGTAGATTGGCTCAGTGCAAAAGTCTGTATATTCCCTCAATGCTATTCTCTCTGCTCAGACACGCATGGTGATTTACATTTTTGAGAAAGAAAAACATCCTGTTCTCTTAACTGTTCTGTAATTCTTCAGCACAACTTCCATCTTTCTATTCTCTTTAACATCCAGCATAACCACACGTTCCTCACTGAAATGCATAGCTAAGATCTGACACTTAGGAACTTTTAGAAAATTAAAAACATATGTAGTGACATATGACTGTTTTCTCCCACCCATGCTAGGCAGCCATGAGGAATACATTCCTTTATTTTTTCCTCCTTCTTTTCAAGCTCAGATTTGGTAATTCCATCAATAGCTAATGGAAAAGTCAGTTAATAAGAACACAGGGTTGAATGGAATTACCTTAAACGTATGCAACAGCACAATATTGGATCTGAGGACCCAGGAACTGCCTTTCTCAATGAAATCCAATACCCAATACAGAAGAACAAATGACAGAGACAATATTCGCTCAATATTCCTTGTTACTACATACAAAAGTCAGGCCAACTGTTAGTGTAACAAAGCTTTAGAATATTAAATTTCATCTTTTAAGGCAGCATTACCAGCATCTTCAGAGAAAATTACCTTTTTGCCCCTCAGTATATTACCTGCCTGCAAGGTCCACTAAGTTGATCTTGCTTGCAATTTCAGATGGGAGATTGTTCTCCAATATAGCCTGAGGAGAAATATGTAAATAAGGAAGATTATTCCTCTTAATTAACTAATAAAATAGATGTGCTCTTTTGTTTGAAATTGAGATGTACATATGACTGTCTCACTGCCTTTCTTTGTGACCTTGAACCACTACGTTCAAACCGCTAACTCACCAGCTTTCTCACCAGACAGAGAAACTACCCTCTTATGCCGATTTCCTCTTGAAAAAAACCCTTACTGCCTAGTGACTGTGAAAGGCTTTCTTGTAGATCTTGCAGAGTTATTTTCCACTAATATATTCCAAAGGTCTTTTGTGAAACGACTGAAAAATGCCCTGAAATGTTCTGTGATTACAGGATGTTAGAAATGCAAGATAGAAAAGGTCTATTGGATCACTGAACGACTTCCCTGCCAGGGAAGGATATAATTCCTCTGGAGAAAGGGTGCATTGTCTCTGGAAGAGTACTGGATGCCAAATGCTAAAGAGATGAGCACATCTGAAAAGCTAGACAGACACAAAATTTTGGTGTTAAACTAAAGCTATACTTCAATTAAGGATCCCAAACCAGCATGACAAGACATAACTTCAAACATATTCATATGTAATTTTCACAGCATTTCAAAAGGCTGATTAAAACTTTAAACATTTCTTGTCACAGTGAGTCTTTGGCATCAGTTCTGACTATTAAGCTTGCATAAAGGAACAAGAATACTTCAGTAAACACTCAACACATCAGGCAGTGTAGGAAGTGTAACACATCTGCGGTGTGATCCAAAGGAAGTAACAGTTTCCACCAAGATTATCAAAACAGCCCAAAACAGTGACAAGTAAACAATGCACAACACATTGAACAATGCTTTTTGAGAGAGAAGAGAAAAGGAAGTTGGATTATTTTTAGCTAACCTGGGTGTAGTGGATGGTGAAGATAGCATGGGATCTGCTGCTGGCATTGTGAATATGTGTAGCTGCTGTGATTCTAGAGAGAAGAGCAAACCATTCAATTACAAAGACTTATTTCCTTATATTCAGGGAAAGCAAAAATAGCAAATACAGAAGATAAATGAAGATGAAGGAATGTGAAATTTGGAGAATATGGCAAGCTGTATTCCTGGACCTTATCACAGAGTGTTTGGCAGAGGACCTGGAAGGGCAGAAATCGGAAGTCAGTTAGAGATGTTTCTGTCCACCAGCAGCTTTTAGTGCAGTACCTTAGTGCAGTCTTACAGCGCAGGTGTAGGGTGTTGCGTACAGGTAGAAGAAAGCAGATAAGTACAACCAGCAACTGCATTGTACAGCTCACCCCCAACCACTGAATGAACTGGCCCAGTGCATTTCCTCCATATTGTTCTCATTTTTATTTCTTGGTACTTCAAAGGGTCCAAAAAGCTCCATATACCACTTCTGAAGCTCCCTTCTGTCACAGGGCTGATACAGTCTCCTGACACTGTTAGGGGAGTCCAATGAGACCAGCCAGTCTACCTGTATGAGCACCAATTAATACAGTAATTCACTCGTGTAGCACTTGCTTGTCTTTACCATGTAAACAGATGGGTCACCTGTCTCTAGCCCTGTGACCCACTGCACTCCACCCACTGCTAGCAGGTACCAGGCACAGGAGGAGGAGCAGCAGTGGCACTCTCCCACTGTCTCTGTAACACAAACTTTTGGAATTCTACTTCCTTTGTTGCTGTTTTGATTAGACAAACTGAGAGAGAGCAGGGTTTTACCTAGGGCAGAAGCCAGGTCACCCTTTGTCACTCTTGTAGCATGCCTTGGGTTTATGTGCAGCATTCAGCATCGGTTTTGCCAAGCTTGCCCTCAACAACCATTAATTTTAGTAGCGCCAACATTGGACTGTGGAACTGCATTTTTTGTTAGGAGCCCAGCTGTCAGAGTGCACTTGAGAGTCACAGCTGTGTATACACCCCTGAGCACCTGCTGCCACTGGCCAAATGACTCCAGGACTCTCCTCTCTATTGCTCTCTGCTTCTGACACCTCCCCTAGCCAGGCGAGCAGGCACAGGGAGTCTAGTGCATCCTGGTTATAAGCTGAGGAAGCAGAACATGAACTAGTCTGCAGATGCGGGAGGAGGAAGACAAACAATTAGGTAAAGGGCAGAAGACAGAAAACAGCTGTACAGTGGTCAGTGAATGTTAAGGAAACAGCACTGAAGTTTATATGAAGTTTATAAAGGAACAGAGAAATAGAAGGTGCCTCAAGGTTTCGAGAAGGAAGTGTTAGCACTTGCTTCTCACCTCCAACAACATCCAGGATAATTGGAGGGCAAGCTCACACCTCACCTGCTAACAACACACCAGCATTTTTATGGGAGAATGTATTACCTTTTCATATATTCCGTTTCATTGTGGCATGTGGTGTAAGTTTTATTATTTTTAACTGTTCTAATATACTATCAAGATTTATTGGTTGTTTGGCTTTACATAGCATTTTTGGAAATTTTTACTTTCCTGCATTAAAAAAATTCTATTCATAAGCGTTTGAGACTGAGTCTTGCAAAGTAGCAAGAGAAAAATAACATAACAGCACTGAGAGTTACATCAAAAATAATGACTGCATATTGAAAAATCATGTTTGTTTATTTTAGAATGGACAGGTCCAGCAAGAGCAAGCTGGAAATGGCCTGATAAAACCAACTGGTAGTAAAAACATCTTCAGTAAAATCTGCCCTCTCCCCCACGAAAGACACCACCCATGTTCAATGGGACCTTCCTCTCCCAACTTTCCTGAACAGTCAGACCTGCATCCCTCACACCCCTTCTGCTCCTCTCCTGCCTCCAGCCATATAGGGCAATTGCAAACTGTTCCCCACCTTCTTTATCTCTGAGATCTTGCTGATGTTCTTTTTGCATCATTTACCAGACTGCAGATATTTTAAATTAGTTTGTTTGCATTTATAATGTGCTAATAAACACTCTGCAGGATATTATATAAAAATAAAGTATCATAAAATATGTTTTTGATAAGTTACTCAGAAAAATAAGTAGTTGCTTGGTTTCATGCAAGTGACAAAGTTAGAAATCAGCATCACAAAAACCTACACACAAAATATTGATCCTCTGATTTTGTTTTCTCCACATCTTCTATTTCCTTAGCAACAAGATGACTGTAGGATTACATCAACAGAAAGACTAGAATTTTGTTGTTCTTTTGAAAAAATCTCCTTTTACTGTAGAGTTGTACCTATTGATTGCTACAAGCAGAAGCAGCATAACTTAATCCTGCAGTATGTTCTATGTTTTTGTGATAATAAATACAGCTTCATTTTTTTGAGTTCCTAGCATGAGTGATATGCTAAAATCTTGACGTATCTTACAATAAGACTTAATATCAGTTTTGGAACAGTGATTTATATTTGGAGGATCCTTTCAAATATAACTCTTTTCCATCACTGTAATAGCAGTTCAAGGCTCCCTCTGTTGAAAACATAAAAGAAGTATCTTAACTAATGAGAGCGGAAATCATGGGCTTCACTAGGTGTGCCAATTCCTACAGTTCTCATAGCAAACATGCACAATTTGGACTAAGAACTTTAAAAAAAATAAACAAATAATTATAAAACAAATATTTTTAGAAATTAAGTACACTATCTCATCACCAGTTTTAAATCACTAAGTTACACTAGCAAGTTAGTTGAAAGCTAAACAGTCAAAAAGGTCATGAGCAAGTGGAGGAGAAAACCAGAAGTTTGTTTACAGCAAAATGTTTTCCTGGCATGAATTTTTTAGCCCAGACAGATGGCTGAATGTTGTCGGTAAGCCAGCATGGGATCAGTTTTGAAAAAACAGTTTCATGAGTGCTTGTAGCTCTTATTGTGGATAATATGAGGATATGTAACATCTTATGTGTATGTCAGGTGCAGGATCAGCAGCTCTGACATCTTGTCACAACAAAGCATTGGCAACATTGTCAGTAAAATAAACATTAATGACATCAACACATGGTGAAAGAAGTGTTAAATAAAGATGGAGCTGGTTTGTTTCATAAAATACCTTTTAGCTATTCCTTCTTCTAGAAGATCTACCACTTGCTTGTAGTCTGTAACTAAATGTTGAGTCAATCCTGCCAAAGATTTAAAAAGAGTTAAAAGCGTATTTCTCCGAGGAAGTTTTGGTCAGTTTACCCAACATCCAGACCATAAGGACATTCTGCTGGGCTGCCAGTCTGTTCTACAAGTCTCTCAACTAGAGTAACTATTTTTGTTTTTTTAAAAATTATTTTATTAAAAAAAAATAAAAATTGCAATCCATCCTTCACACACAGCGACATCAGTATAAAAATTGCCTTGTACCTTTGGAGTGCAGACCTTTTTCCAGCTTGTCTGCCGAACAATGGTATATTAAATAATTTACCTGGAACTCTGTAAGAAATTTTCAGCTACATCACTGCTACTAAATAGGTACAGGTCCTGTAAAGAAGCTTTTTGCCATTGCCTCTGGATAACGGCTCTGCTCAGACAACTTACAGAGTTAGGAATCAACCCCTGTGAACACTTACCATCTACTTAACTAGACTTCAGCTTACAACACTGTGGAGTCCTCATGCTCTTTTCTCCCTAGGGGGTACCTAAGTAATAATTTCAAACATCTGGCCTTTGCACACCTTGTGCTTTCAGATTTTGGGGGGCTTTTTTTTTTTTCTAATCTGATTCTGTTTTTAACAGGGGAAAAACCCCACTGAAAACAAATGAAAGAAATGGTGCATTGCAGAGCTGCTGTGTCGGCGTAGTGGTTTTAAGTAGCAGGGCCCCAGTGGAGGGCACTCTGCTGCTGTGCTGCAGCCACACTGCCAGCCCCTTACAAAATGCAGATTCCAGCAGACACACAAAATTACCTACACAGGCTTGTATTTCACATAAATCCAGATTAGACTGCCTCGTCTGCATTTTATGGTGATGATTAGTTATCATTTGTACTGCAGTGACTCCTAAAAGAACACCTGAGTTGTGAAGCAAGACTTAGTCATACAATACCTCGTAAAACACTCCTTTGAGGAATGTTTTATCTTGGAGCTGGGATCCAGGGGCTACTTCATCCCCTCATACTGATTTAGACCTGGTTTGTTTTACTGAAGGCCACAAAAGTGTGGATGAAGGCAAAGTACTGAAAAATGTAATTTATTTGGATCAAATGATTTATCTACTGGTAGAATGTAAGTCAAGATGAATATAAAATTCAACAGAAACAGATGAATGTAAAATTCAACAGAGACAGAGACAGTCTATCGTTACATGATAACAGCTTGTTTAACTTTAAATGAAAGCAAAACGTAAGACAAAGATGGAAATTTATTTTGGTCCTTTAACAACTGATATACATGAAGAAAAATAGAACATTCTTATCACCCACACCTTTAAAAGAAACCCCTAACTGTAGTGTGCATGCATGCACACTTGCACAGGCAAAATGTATAGGATGATTTTCAAACAAAAGCATTTCTTCTGCTCTCTAGTGTCCATTTACAATACATTCATTCCAGAAGTCATCACATTTTCCATTTGAGAAAGAGGCCCATTATTTTTCCAACAGCACTGGGATCTTCAAAGCTCAGAATATGGAAACTATTATTGTTTTCCCAGACCCTTTTTCAGGGTCTTATTTAACCGAATAAAAATCCAGTTATAAAATGGAGGCACAGAAGAAATTCTTACTTTACTATAAGTACTACAACAGTGAATCTAGCATAGTGCTCAAAACATTTAGTTTTTCAGTAAGGTAAATGAAATATTGTAAATGTTGTTTGAAAAGAAATGACAAAGTGTTCTGTTGGCTGCTAGAAAAAGAAAGGTCATTTACAAGTCTTTCTTACAGAAAGACCAAAACCACTTGCTCGTCTAGAAATCTGCCTTAAAGTAAGAAAGGATCTCCCCCAGAAATCTGTCTTAGAGTAACAAAATAGATTGCATCATTTCCTGATTTAAGAGAGGCTGATTCCTTAACAGTGCAACCATCTGTGAGGGAGAAGTTTGAAATGATTCCAGCCCAAAGCACTAAAACACTTTCAGCATTTTAAAGGGTACAATCTCACAGCCTTTACGTAGAAAAATGATGGGCTGGAAACTATTCCAAATACTTAGTGTTCAGAGCTGGTACTTCCTGACTTGACTTGAAAATGGAAAATGCATTGTCCAGAGCACCTAAGTGTCCTTAAAGGGGTTAAGTTTCCTGATTTTCCTCTGTCCGTTCTTCATCCAGTGCTAATTGTATTCTAGATATCACTGACACCAAGCACACAACTGACAAAATAATGGTAGGCTGGGGAGCTCTTGATCAAAGTCAGCAAACCTTAAAATTGCTGATGGCTGCAAGAAGTATGATGCAAATGCAGATGCTAGTCCTTAACATACTGCATCTATGAGAAATAATGGAAAAATTCTGAGCTTTGTTAGCGTTCACTGTTTTTATTTCTCCCATACAGCAAATTGCCTGGAAGGGGAATACAAATCAAACTCTTCTTCCACAAAGCTTGCTGGTAATTCTGATCTCAGCCACCTAGCTATTGGAAACAATATTCATGCGCTCTGATCCTGCACAGAGAGACTACATTTTAAACTGCAAAAAGCTACTTCAGCGTGTAGAAGGCCCTAATTACAGAAATTGGCAATTGTTGATTGCAACAATATATTACTCTAACTGAGAAGGGAATTTTTTACCAGAGGTGTGAACCACTTCATTTTCTTGAATTTGATATGATTAAAATCAAGCTGACTGTATTGCTCACCTGCATTCAAAAGACCTCTGCACCTTCTCACTGCTGCTTATTTTTGATGTGAGCTAATGAGTGCAATTCCAAAAGGAGCTACTTAATCATACCTTCTTTAGTAGTCCCTTGCCCCAAAAGACAAAAGGGTTGTCTCAAGTAAAGCAAACAAAAACCAGTTCTTAATTGTGTAAACTGTATATATGCATATTTATTTATTAATGTATAATTATATACACCTATGAAAAAAAAATTAACTATGTCATCTGACTGTTGCCCTAAGCCACTTAATCATCAGCCTGAAATCACTTTTGTCCACATGCTCTCACAACAGCTTCCAGTTACACCCTATGATGCTTTCAGTAGAGAAATTACTTCATTTTTCATGCATGTGATCAGTTTTTCTAAAAATGTGAATCAAGTTTATAATTGAAATGAATTTTTTTCTTGCAGCCATTAAGATAATGACTTTGGGAGGCTGTTGCAAGATAAGAGAGGGAGAAAATCTTCTAAAGTACTCACACTGGATTTACAAATGTGACCAAAGCTGGCAAATATTACTTAGGTTAATCTTTTTCCACTATCCTTCCCTCTTATTTTACAAAATCTAATCACTTGGGAACTTTTATGGTTTATTTCAAAACTCTAGCATAAAACTGTTCCACTTAAAATTTTTAGTTGTGTCTAAGTACAAAAACGTCATTAAAAGGGGAAAAATTATATAATAAAGAAAAAATCCAACAACAACAACAACAAAAACCCAACCTGAAAAACAGAACTGGGAAAGAAGTGACAGATTTGGCCTGGAAGTTCCAGTTGAAGATAAAATAGTGACAAAAGGCAAGCCAGCCCATTGGCAGAAGCTGTAACTTAATTTTCTTTTAAAACAAGGAAAATCCATTATATGCAGCCAAGGAATCACTGGAGATATAAGGCCTGAGAAAAGAGATGGAAATTGCCAAGGAAGGAAGCAGTTTAAAGACCTTTTCTTGTGCAGTGAATAAGCAGCTGCTAAAAGAAAATAATTAGTAACTGTACTCCAACAACAACGAAGTTCTCCGATAACAAGCAGGTAAAAAGAGAATCTTGGAAAGACGTCAATAAAGGCCAAATGTCTATGAATCTGCTTTTCAAAGAATTGTAAGTTTGCCATACTAATGAGACCATCAATTCAACTGTTCCAGCTCTCCTTAAACAGGATGCTGATGTGCTGGGAAAGCACAGCTGAAATAACCAGAATGCCAGAGAGTTCCTTGTGTACAGAACTGTGCAAGTTCAACCCTTCCCAAGTGTTTACTTCAAATTTTGAGAAGAAGAATTGGTAACAACTGTTCGTTGTGACTGATACTGCAGATACCCCGGGAATGAGAGCTGGGAATTCCAGGCTCCGTTCAATCATATGGTCAAGTCAACCTGTTTGTCACATCTTCCCTTAATCTCTGAAGTGAGGATAACAGACTGACACGTAATGTCATGATAAAGACGGAGAGAACAAAAGGAATTCACAAAACAAACAGACAAGAACTTTATTTAAAAGCCAGAACAAATCAGTACTTGATCTGATGTTAAAGGACCAATAAAATTCTGTGATAAGCATTTTGCATACTAAATGCATACCCCTCCTTGTTTTTACTACCTGCTTGGTGGCCAGCCAAGGAGTTCCAGAGTCAGTGATACCAGAGGCAACTTTGGAATTCTGTGCACTAGATATAAGACACACTGAAAAGGAAACATGTGCATTTTCCTTGTAAACAAACTGAGTCATTTTTGAAACTTGCATCAATTTGGAAAAGGCTCTTCCTTCTGATCTCCACTCTGCAGCTACTCAATAAGATTTTGCACTGGCACACTGATTTTGAGAGACATCCCTTACATCAGTTGTTGGTAACAAACAGAAATGCAGCAAGCAAGCTTTACACAGGGAGCTAATCAATTTACAAGTATTGATGGCCAAACTCCAATTTAAAGCTATATAAGACCCTGAAGTGAAGGCACCAATCAAGAATGAAAATTAACCGGAAGTACATAAACAATGAGAGAGAAGATAAGAACTAAAATAAGACAGACAACTGAAATGGAAAAATATATATTGGGTTTTTTTCATCCACTCTATGTCACCTGATTTGAAAACTATCATTCACTAGAAAACAAAAAACCACCTGAGGGGTTGCTGTTCCAAGTAGTTTAAAAAGTAATTTAAAAGCGTGTGATGTTTATAATCATATAGTGCATCTACCCATCCTATGCTTTTTGAGATTAATGAAGGAAAATGAAGCTTATTTGGGTCTCACTTGAGCAATACGTATTTTAATAACTTTTCATGATCTGGCCTGCAACATCAAATAGTTGAGTTAATCTAGTTAGTTTATTATTATTATTAGTAGTAGTATTATTAGTATTATTTTGTATATATACTGCTGTCAAGGTCTGACACAGGTATGGAGAGAACTAAGGCTGGTCTGGAGAACCCATTTAGAGCTGATATTGGTGGATTTTTTGGTTGAGTTAAGATTTCTTTAAAATGAAAGAAAGCAAAAAACTATAACTCACACATGACCTATACCTGGAAAGGCAAACTGAAAAGTGGAGGATACCCAGCCAGTGGGATAACCGAGGCAAAACTTTCAGTGTATTACACATGTTCATATCAGCAATCAAAATATTTCAGGAAAGTAACTCTTGAAGAGTAGAAGCAATTAGGAACAAATGCAAAGACACATATAGACCTTATACACATTTACTTGAAATTCTGACACTAGTCGTGAAGCCCACTCTCACCTTGTACATATGGTCCTGTTTCAGGGTGTTCACGGACTCGAAGCGTGTAAGGTTTTTTTCGGTCTGATTGTTTTAACAAATCTCGGACACGCTCATTATAGATTTCAAGAAAACTGGAAAGCCAAAAAAAACCTCAACAACGGAATGTTAAATACACACAATTATAAAAAAAAAAAAGAGAAAGCATATATTTAGGCAATGTTACTACCTGAATTTTATATAGATCTTTCATGATAAAGTTAATTTCTGTTACTGCCCCTTCCCACGTAGCAAATTTCCAAGAAGCTAGACGCATTCGGGATTTTATTTAAAAATTTATAAAATATCCTTTTTTAACACTAGTGAGTCCAAATCCCCAGATTTCAAAACATATGACCTCATTAGATCAACGGGAAAGATGAAAAAAAAATGGAATGTAGGATTATGGCTGAAATTTAAGAGTTAAACAGGAAGTAAACTTTTAACGGACTCCTATTTCAGCTGTCTACACAAAACAGCATCCAAAGAACTATACTGAGATGGAAAACCAAAACCAACACTTTCTCATCCTTCCTCTGCATTCTCCCCCGTGTTCCAAAATGATTATCATCTGAGAAAACAGAAACAAAATAAGCTAGCCTTTACTTGGTTTGATTACAGCAGTATGTTGTTGAAAGCATTCATACAATTGTCCAATACAGCGACACACTTACCTGACCTTTACTCTGCAAGATGCTGCCTGGTCTGAGTAATCATCTTTCCTTGAAAAGAGGCCCTGCACAGACCAGAAGCGTATGTACATTTTAAATCCAGCAAGAAAATCCAACTGGTTAAACAAATGCGAGTGAAATAGAAAAGAAGTACCTCACATATACGTGGTGTCAGCCCAATGGATGCCTTCAAACAATAAATAGAAAGAAACTTAAACAATATACTTGCTATCGCTCTTGCAAAACTTATTTATAAATAAAAGCCAAGTTATAAGAAAAAGAATCATAGTGCAGCATTAAAGTAATGACTGTAAGATGGATTACAACACAAACCCCTCTGGAGTGTAGTTCAGAATGGCATGGCAGTGCTCTACTACCCCAGCTGAAGCATCTTGCATGTGCAACACTGCAGGGACTCATGTGCTGTGTAATGTCATCTGTCTTAGCTTAGGTGCAAATGCTATTCATAGCAGAAGTCATTTTAGAGCACTTATACAGCATTGATGAGGAGTTTAGAGGCCTGGGTTAAATCCAAGAGCTGTTTGATGTAAAGATACTGGACATGCCCATGTCAGAAGTGTGTCAGGTTAGATGAAGCCAGGCCAACACTGAAACTAGCTTGATGTCATGAATATTTTGTTTATTCCTTATTCTACTTTTATTTCTCTATGTTTTGGTGTCACAGAACAGGCTTGGAACAATTTCATTTTCTAGATTTACAAATCTGGTCTCTCAGAGAGAATGGGATATGGACTGCCAACAGTACCCAAACTAGATGATTTAAACTTTGACAAAATAGTCTACACAGCACTGAACTAACGGTGTGATGAGCTGTTCTTATGACATGATTGCTCACACTGCTGTGTCAACACACCCTGAGAAAGACTATGGCTTAGGTTCAATCTGCTTGATGAATACCATGGAAGGCTTTTAGAAGGCATACTTGAAATGGTGTTGGAGGGAGAAAGTCCAGGTTTGTCAAGTGGAGCACCAATGACAAAAGTTCAATTTACACCAAACACCTGCTTCTTCCTAGTTTTAGATGCTTTTTCACAGTGAATACATGTTATTAAAGATCAGTTCAAAGCAGGACTCCATTAGAGAATGAAATCACTTAATAAGCCAGAAATCCCTTCAAAACACTATACCTGGAAATTCCCTTGTAAATAATGATAATTTCAAGATGTGACCATTCTGAAATGCTAAGATATTTCCAAAATAGCATAATACAAATATCGTAGTTTGTCACCTGTTAGCCTCAATGTTAGCAATTCTTCAGGCTTTCATGGAGCTAACCTTGATTTCGCGTAAAATGAATGGGGAATAAGGTAATGATTTAACAAAATTGCTTATATATGTAGAAAAAGTAAAATTTTAAAAATCCAAACTCTTTTGTCAAAAGCACAAACCGTGCTAGAATGGGCTTTTTCTTATATTCAGAGTTTGAACAAATTCTACCCTTATTTCACCTTACAAATTGAATCCTATGGATGTAGGAAGAAGTGGCCTACTCACACAAACTGTTAAATAAATTTTTTCTTTTTTAGGGGCATGTTTCACCAACAGCCAAGACTATTTATGGATAGAGATCAAACTGCCTTGCATTGCAGCAGAACGCAGGAGATCCTCAACTGACTCCATTGATCTGAGTACCAAGATTAAAATGCACTTTAACTGAATTCTGGCAGACACAAATCTTAAGACATAACAGCTTCAGCAAACACGATTTAAATACATTTCAAAATGGGAAGCAAAGCGAGTATTAGTTTCCACAGGTGAAAGGATAACTTCTGCAACTGATAAATGTTCTCAAGCAGATAATGAAGCCTGTTACAAAACTATTCCTGTGAATTGTATCTAATTTTATGTGTGAAAGTAATTTAATCTCAGCACAGCACAAACTGCCAACAAATTCCATGAGAATGAATACTTTGTGTTATTTTGAGCTATATGTTTCTATAACCCCAGAACTATTCAGGGGTGTAGATTTTATTACTTTTTTTTTGTTCTCTGAAATAGTGATAAGATTCATACACAGTAAGATGAAGGTTATCTAAAATAAATATTTAAACTATACCATATTTTCTAGTATACTTAGATAATGTTATATTATTTAACTGAATGTAAAGGCTTGACTCTCATTTTATATATATAAATACCAAATAAAACACTTATAAGCATTCTGCTCAACAAGAGCAATAATCGCAGTTTAAAAATAAAGCAATGTTTCTGCTGGAGATCCCACCCTCAGCTCTAAGTGTACAATGAACAGTGTAACTCACCGGTGTTCCCATCATTGTGTAAGTTTTTCCTGAACCTGTTTGTCCATATGCAAAGAGGCAGATGTTGTATCCTCTAAATGCACCTGACAACACAGAAGTTCCAAGGTCCTGGAACACCTGAAAAGACCAGGAAGAAACAAAACAGTCCATGAATAACATGCCTTCCTATAAACACTCTGCATTACTTGTGGATCTTGTAGCTTTAACATCTTCATGGCAACAAGGATCTTCACAGTATTTGTCTTTCTAATTTATCAGACACATTGTTAAGTGCACCACTTTCACTTCTCAGATTTTCTTTCAGAAGCTGGTATGCCAAGCCCAGTGCTGGCACTGAGCAGGAGCATTTAGTGGTGCTTCCATGCTTGCTGTCTTTTATTTTATACTTAGATTGCATAAATTCTTGAGGATATCCCCCATCCCAAGTTTTTACAGCCCTCAGCATAAATCTGACAGAAAGGCACGCTCAAGGCTTTTTTGATGCAGTTACATTAATAGGACCATTAGGCACCAGAGTTACAGGTCAACAGCAAAGCAAAGTCTAACCCACAGCCTGCAATCAGATCTCACGCAAGCAATACTCTGTCTGACCCATCTGGTCAGCAAGTGACAGAACCAAAGGCTAAATACTTTATTTTCTGTTCTTGCCACACACAGAGTGATGGGCCGCCTTCTGCTCATCATAATATAGAGCCAGGAAGTGTTACCACCAAATCTCTGTCAGCCTCTGAATCTTCCAAAGCTTGCACTGGTCCGATAGTGGCTGCAGAAGTTGGACCGTGACAACCAGACTACCCATACAGCAAGACTTCCTTCTGCTTTCCCTATTTCTTTTTGGAGGCAGATCTACCCCACATTGTGACCATGTTCTGAGCACCATAGACCAGCTGAAAGGACACCTCTTAAGGTTTGCTAGTAAGTGTATGGTGGATCAAAAGGATCCAGCAGGCAGGGTGCTAACCCCTTAGCACAGCTTTGGCCTTTCAAAAGAAATGTTACAAGTATTAATTGTTTTGTCATCCACATAGAAAACTAGCCAGTACACATAGAGGGATGCATGCAATCCCAGTGTTTCACTGCTGCGAAATCTCATCCACTTCCAGGTCATTTGCCTCTCCAATGGATAGGTAAATGTACTGAACCTGACATAAATATCAATAGTACAATATATTTACTATTGGAATCACCACTTTGCCTAAACTGCTCAGAAAAGAGATTAAAAATCCCCTCCTGAGATTTTTATTTTCAGGTCGTATCTCAACTCAATCCAAGACAAGCTGAAAAAATCAGTAACATTTGGCAGAATCTGGCTAACCCTGCCCATATTTGTATGGGTATGTGGCATGTCAGAGAACTTGCTTCATTAGGATTATCAGATCAATGGACTTTCCCATTCAAAGAGTAACAGCGAAAGTCAGAAACAGAGCACATGGATACAAATGTAATAGACAAGGGATAACAAAGACAGTGACAAACTCTCCAGTCACTACCAGACCGGCCATTAAGAAACTGAAGCATAGCTTTGCAGAGGAGCAACCTGGACTTCATAATCAACAAGCTGACAGAGAAAACAGGAACAGAAGGATTTGGGATATTTGATGAGGGCCTGCAGGGCTACAAAAAATTTATTAAGGAACGTTTAAGGTGAGGGGGGTCAGGAAGGATTTCAGATATAAATATTTGCCCATTCCACAACCAGAACTGAGAGAACATTGTTCCTTATAAATTCAGCACATACTGGAAAGTATAAAACAAGATCACAGGCAGAACTTTTTCCTTGAGACTTGCTTTGTGGGAAAATGTAATTGCAGAGATTAGGCACGTGGTTTGGTTTTTGTGAACATTGCTTGTAGCAGTGTTTCAACATCTGTTTTTATATCCATGCATCTACGACAGCCCCACTTAAAAATAATAACTGAATAAACGTGTGAAACTGCCATCAGCCCTGTTGCTTCTATTTTACTTGATCAGTGGAATTCAGTGGGTCTGACTACAATGGGATTTCTTACATGATGAGGGTCTGCAGAAATTGGCCCTGAGATCACTTTTATGACAGGTTCTGAGTCTTCCTTTGCTCCCTATTCACTGTTTCTGTTTTAGTAACCTGATTGCATTTCACCACATGCAGACAGTATACAATGTGTCCCTGTACTGTCCCAGCATAGTTTCTGCATCTGAACTAAGAGTAATTTTTCAGTGATTCAGCAATAGTGGTACCAATCTTCTAACTACAGAGGAGCCACAGATAACAGCCAGAGCTGAACAGCACACTAAACCTGACCATAAGCCTGGCACTACTTTCGAGCACAGTGAAAAACAGAGCAAGCTACGTGCTAAGCACAATGATGCTCATGTTTCTCCTTTCAGTAACACTGGTGCACTCCCTCGAGGCTCAGTGAAGAGGTCAGTCCCATATTTACACATCACTACAATAGACTCATTTGTTTTTCTTCAATACAGGTATTTGGGAAAGCATCTGAGCACATTAAGCAGCAGTGAAAATCACTGTAACCGATTCTGTGTAGAAGTCATCAATGTAAGCTCTAAGTCAAGTTTCCACAGTTTTGTCATGGATACCTCATCACCCACCACCTCTCTGCTGCCTCCCACTATATCCTATCACATATCTTCACATCCACTCTTGGAGCTGGGACACAAGCTATACTGCTTTTGGTATACTGGAAGACGATATGACTGACTGGTCAACATAAGGCACTACCCAACTGCTCCAGCAGCTGCCAAGTACCAGTGGAAATCCACACAAGCCTTGCACCAAATACCACAGACTGATTCTCAGCCCTCACAGCCCACAGGGAAATTCCCTGTAATTTAAATCTGGTTTGTGAACAGCATGTCATACAGCCTTTTAAAAGATGGAAGACTGGCAACCTTTTCCACATGTCTTTCATACTACTAAGCAGCCATTGTCTTCCTCCTGTCCACTTTGCCTGCCCTCTGCACCCCACCTTCCAGAATTCTCCTCTCTGCACTCCCAGCTTTTCTATTGTGCTGCTTATTATTCACTTAGATGTCAGAATCCCTTAAGACTGCAAAACAAAATGGTCATAACATAAGTCCTGAGCTACCTAACCTGTTTGCCTAAGGCCTTCCTCTTAAGGTTGTGTTCCCACGTGAATTCTCCAGTGAACACTGAACCTTCCCTCTCAGTAGAGGCACTATTATGATCTCTTCCCTACCTGATTGGCAGACAAAACTTGTAGGAACCTAATATCAGGGATCCCTACCCTTCTTTCAAATTTGGTTCAATCTAGCCATTTTTTTCAAGAATAATTGGGAAATGTAGGCCAAAAGCAGTAAAATTGCGTTTCTAAAAAAAAAATCAGGTTGAGAGGTTGCAGTTATTACCTATTCAGTAGAGACTAAGATTTCACCTGATAATTTTCCTGTAAGATTCTGCCTGCTCTGGACATGCTCCAGCTCACAAGATGAGGATTTTCACCCAGATTCCCAACTAGGCTGTCTTTGGCCAGGACATGTCTAAGACAGGACACTTAAATCAGAGGAGAAAGTTCCTCCTGGGTGAGCGGCTCAATGATTTTTAGTGGCTGGGAAAACGAACATAGGGAGGAGAAAAGAATTTGATCTAAATTCAGGATCAAGAGAGACAGATCTGAAGATTGACAGAAGACTGGGGAACAACTGAGTAAAATAACAACTACTGAGAACCAGTAACACTGAAATGAAGGAATGAGAATAGAGTGGGAGTGATAAGAGGCTCTGATTAAGGCTGTGATGGAGCCAAACTGGACAGAGTTAAGGGAGGAAAGGTGGAACTAGTATCTATTGGGAGCAACAAATCAGTGAGAAAGAGATTGAGTTTGGAAGTCAAAGTGCAAGAAACTGTTGGTTTGGGTTGATATGGAGCACAAAGAACATGAACAAGCATGAAAGGCAGACAATTGTAGATCTGGAGTCCAGAGGGTAGGATCTGGGGGCAAACCAAATGGGATTGGAAGCAAAGTAAAGAAAAGGACTAAGAAATGACAGGATGCGTTGTCTTGAGGGGAAGCATTTAGAGGAGCAAGGTGAGCCTGTGACCACTTCCCTGCAGAGTACCAACATTGAATTAATTCAGAAATTTTGCGTGGCTCATTGTACACAGAGGTAGACTAAAACCAGCTTGTGTAATCCTTATCAGTTTAGAAATCTGTACTTCACATGGTAGAACCTCTTACAACAGGGATATAAGCAGCCTAGAGAAGTATCTTGATTCTATGATAGTTTCCTCATTAAGCTGTCCTTTCTGAAGTTTCATAATGGATCTTTGAGAGATTAACTGATCTAAGTATAATAAAACAAAAACTTCACAAAGTAGCAAGCCTTCAGGATGGCAATGCTAGCTAGCAACGTCATCTGGACATTGAAGTTGGAATTTCTGAAGAAATGCATTTTACCTCTAGCTCTGTTGCTGAAACTTTTGTATGACATTGTGCAACTTATTTAACATTTTAATGGTCCCATTTTCCTACAGATAAAGTAGGAATAATGCTATCCATTAGTAAAAAATTGTGGTATGTTCTTACTAGTGTTCATAAAACTCCTTGTGATCTTGGCTTAAACTGCTCCAGATGTTCTAATTATGCAAATTATTGTGCTTGCTCTCTCTCCACATACATTGGACTTTCTGCAAGAATATCTAACTCCAAAGTCTCAGTTAAGCAAAGCTTTGTTGCATTTCTCCCTATTAAATACACATGGCTACTCATACACTTCAATTCAAATGTTTCAAATCAGTCCTTTTTGAATTAGGCCTTGAAAGAAGACATAACAAACAAAACTGGATAACTCTGAAAACAATGCCATAACCCTATGATGATAATGAATGAGAGTTTCAAAAATTACTTACTGAAATGCTATTAAAAGCCAATTTGCACTGGTTTGTGTTTATTCTTTTTGGTAAATTACCGTCTCTTCTTTTGTGAAGATAAATTACAATTAATTTAATTGAATATAGTCTCAATTTAGTCAAAAAAGCTTCTTTGTTTTAGTGTACTACAGAAAAAAAAATAGAAGAAGCGTAGCACAGCAATGAAATTATAGCTCATTTTAAAATAAAGAAGAGTAATTGAAATCAAAGCTTTTTCTGTGCTAATATCAGAGGCATTAGTCCAAATACCCATCAGCACCAACAGCTGCAGAACATACAAAAAGTAGTAGGATTAACCATTCTGGACATAAGTACTAACATATTTCATGATATTGGATCATGGTTTTTGTTGATTATAAGGAAAAGAAAAAAAAAAAAGGATAATTCTGGGATTCTTCCAAGTCTCACTTTTGAAATGAAACTTGAGGAAGATGAGGTTTTTCAAAGAACATGAGTTGGATATGGATTCCTGCAGAGAACATGCCATTTGGCCAGAACGATGATGTTTCCCTGCATGGCTGCCCTACGTGATTGGCACTGTTTAGTTTGTTCCATACAAGAATGGTTCTTTCAACAAAGCCTTAACTGGCTTTGCTATGCTAGTTATGCTATGCCTTGTCCCTGCACTTGCCCAGCTGCATCTGGTCCATACCCCATGGTGATCTGTGAAACATCCTACAATTTATTACCTGTCAACTGTCCTAATAGTGGAAAAAAACATGCCTTTCTGAAGAAGTTGAGAGGGTAATAAGACAACTGTTATAATTCTTTATCATTTGCTGACAAACTCACTATAAAGCTCAAAAATCGACAAGTAATTAATCTTACAAGTTAGCCCTCATTACAGGACTCTCAGTACAGATGGAAGAAAGGGAAAGTTTTGGTTTAAAATATAGTTAAAATGTGCTAATCATACAGCTCAGGCATGCCAAAATGTCCAAGTTGCTGCAATATGAACATATTAGGAGTTGAAACTGTTCTGTATTAGATAAAAACAATCTACTTCGAGTATAATAACAGACCTCTTAAACATCTCAAAACCAATTTCAATACTCCATTAGAAGATAAAATAAATAGTTCAGAGTCTAAGTATTTGCAGAATTTAATTAATTGTGTTTTTAAAAAACATTTTAAGGTTTACAGATTATGTACCAGGGAGGCTATTTCTGTCATTCCATTTAAAATATAGTTATATTCAGTTTGGTCTTACCAGTTTTCTTCATGATTTTTTGAAGCCATTTGTACAATTGATATATCTTTTAAACACATACAAAGTTTTTCAGTCCTCTTCGATTATACTACCAGACCACATCACTAAGAGCAAAAAATCAGGCAAGGGAAGCAGGAGATCTGCGGGGTTGAGCAGAGAACCTCTGAAAAAGCTCAAGTGGAATAAGGAAGTTTACACTGAGTGGAAGAAGGGACTGACCACTTGGGAAGATTACAAGAATGCCATTAGAGTATGGAGGGATGAAACGAGGAAAGCCAAGGCCTCTTGGGAATTAAAATTGACAAAGGATGTCAGTATACTGGAGGCAAAAGGAAAATGAGCGAAAATGTGGGCCCGCTGTTGAGCGATATGGGTGTCATGGTGACAGAGGATGCAGAGAAGTTGGAGTTGCTGAATGTCTTCTTTGCTTCAGTCTTTACCAGTCAGGCCAGCCCTCAGGAGCTGCAGACTTTGGAGGAAACATAGAAAGTCACATAGAAAGTCTGGACGAAGGAAGACTTCCTCTTGATGAAGGAAGATCATATTAGAGAACAGTTAAGTACACTGGATAACTGCAAGTCCATGGGTCCTGAGGGGATGCACCTGTGAGTGCTGAGGGAGCTGGCAGAAGGCATTGCTGGTCTGCTCTCCATCATCTTTGAAAGGTCCTGAAGAACAGACAAGGTGCCCAAAGGACTGGAGGAAAGCCAGTGTCATCCCAGTCTTCAAAAAGGGCAAGAAGGAGGACCCAGGAAACTACAGGCTCATCAGCCTCACCTCCATCCCTGGAGAGATGATGGAACAGGTTGTTCGGGGTGTCAGCTCAAAGTAAATGGAGGAAAAGAAAATTCTGGAAGTAGTCAGCATGGATTCACCAAAGGCCAGATAGCCTTCTACAATGCCACAACTGGTTGGAAAGACGAGGTGAGGGCAGTGGATGTTGTCTACCTTGACTTCAACAAGGCTTTCGACATTGTCTCCCATGGCATCCTTATAGGTAAGCTTAGGAAGTATAATTTAGAAGAATGGACAGTGAGGTGGATTGAAAACTGGCTGAAAGACATAGCTCAGAGGGTTGTGATTAGTGCACAAAATCTAGTTGGAGGTCAGTTCCCCAGTGGTCAGTACTAGGTCCAGTCCTCTTCAATATTTTCATCAATGACCTGGATGAAGGGATGGAATGTACTCTCAGGAAGTTTGCTGATGATACAGAACTGGACACACCAGAAGACTGTGCCGCCATGTAGCGAGACCTGGATGGACTGGAGAGTTGGGCAGAGAGGAACCTGATGAAATTCAACAAGGGCAAGTGTAGGGTGCTGCATTAGGGGAGGAGTAACCCCATGCACCAGTACAGGTTGGTGGCTGGGGCTGACCTGCTGGAGAGCAACTCTCAGGAAAAAGACCTGGGAGTCCTAGTGGACAACAGGATGACCGTGAGCCAGCTATATGCCCTTGTGGCCAAGAAGGCCAATGGCATCATGAGGTGCATCAACAAGAGTGTGACCAACAGG
>VXBJ01006755.1:26878-97811 GCA_013400055.1 Nycticryphes semicollaris
AGGAAAGGGGCACAAACTTGAACACAGGAAGTTCCATCTAAACATGAGGAGGAACTTCTTTACTTTAAGGGTGTCAGAGCAGTGGAACACGCTGCCCAGAGAGGTGGTGGAGTCTCTGCCTCTGGAGATGCTCAAAACCTGCCTGGAAACATTCCTATGAAACCTGCATTAGGTGGACCTGCTTTGGCAGTGGGGTTGGACTAGATGATCTGCAGAGGTCCCTTCCAACCCCATATCATTCAGTGATTCTGTGACTGAAATATAAATTGCAATTGGGCACATCAGATATGCAATTGCCATTGAGGCAAAATTCAAGCCTTGGGCAGTACCAGGGCAAGTTGCAACAGTTAATGTAGAAAAATTAGCAGATCATGACCTGGCAGAGCAGAAAAACCTTGTGAACATCAATAGCTCGAACTGTTACACCATCTTCCTGAAGCAGGGAAATGATTTCCTAAATGCATGGCCAGTGCACTAGAGTACTGGTGACTTGATCAATGTCTTACTCCTTTTCCATGTCCTTATATTGAGGGCTCCAGACCTGCACACAGTACTCCAGGTGAGGTCTCAGCAGAGCAAAGTGGCAGAATCATCTCTCTGGATCTGCTAGCAATGCATCTTTTGACGCAGCCCAGGATGTGATTGTCCTTCTGGGCTGCAAGTGCCCACTGCCTGCTCATGTCCAGCTTCTCATCCACCAGCACCCTCAAGTCCCTTTCCTCAGGGCTGCTTTCTAGTACCTCGTCGCCTGGTCTGCGTTGATACCGAGGATTGTTCTGGCACAGATGCATAACCTTGCACTTGCTCCTGTTGAACCTTACATGGTTTACTTGAGCCCACCTGTCCAGCCTGTCCAGGTCTCTCTGGATGACATCCCAGAGAGACATGACCAAATAAATTATTAGAGGTCAAATGAATATGCCACTGTGCAAACAACCTCTGAAACTCTATTAGAAGTTAAGATCATGAACTGCAAATTGCAGTCAGCTTGCAACACAAAGTAAAACCACACCAAAAACTCGCAGTTTGTACAAGGTCACCGTTAATAAGAAAGTCGAGATTTACTATCTATTTAAAAAGAAAATAACAATTAATGAACCAGAACAAATGGACACCTTTGTGGGTTGTTTTTTCAAGAACATCAGAGAATTTTAACTTTTTCACAGACCATTTTAAAAAATGACATATGAAGAATATTAATTGGAAATGTACCTTGCATTACTAAAAGATTTGAAGAACGAAGGAGTTCAGGAGAGTTCAGTGAAAGCATACCATCTATCTAAAGAAACAGTGATAACTAAGTCACAGAAGACATTTTTTCTCCCTGTCAAATGAATCTTTATAAAAAGTTTCACAACACTAAAGCGGTAAAACTCTCCCCTTTTAGAATTTGGAGTATGCTTGACAAACAGATTTCTATGTAATAAGCAAAACAATCATTTATACTACTAGGAGATTTATAATAGAGAAGTGATATTCTGTTCTGATCCTTTTCCATTTGGACAGCAGATTCAGAAATCTCAGCTCTTTCTTTTCTTGGTTTAAAAGTAAAATTTTATAGCAGCTTTTCTAAATATTTTTTAAATAACAAGTCTTCAAGATACTGAAAAATACCCTATTTATTAGCCTGAAATTATATCACATTTTATCACAATAGACCTGCATGCCTGTGTATAAATACACATAGCAGACAGATGACTATATTTTTTTCTGGAATGAAAACAAATATTTTTGTGTGCTTGTGCCAAGAAGAAAGAAATTTGTCATGGAGCAAATCCAGTCAGACACCATAAGCGATAGACATTTGTTATTAACAGTGGTGGTTTGGGACTTTGTTATTTTACACTGAAATCTTTGCTTGGATATTAAAACTGTGAAGCTTGTTTTTTTAAAAAAAGCTCTTCTTTTCAAGCCTTTTTTTCCCTTTTTTTTTGTATTCCTTGGCCTCTTAGTTACTATCAAACCAATGGGCTGCAGATAATCCCTGTAATCTATAACCATTCTATGTGTCACACACAAAGACAGAAGTGTGTTGGCTGTTCTATTTTGATCTAACAAAAATTTCAGATCATTAAAGCTACAGGAAGCTCAGTTAATATCAGTATCTTTGACTTTTGATTGAAGTACTACGCATTGAATGGATATGCAACTAGGACAGCTGATGACAGCAATTATATATTTTGCATTGTAACTGCCAAGGGCTCTATTCTGTGATAACGTCCCTCAAAGTAATAAATGCTTTTATTTCAAAAACAGAGGCATTCTATCAGAAATTAAGTTTTGGAAATATGAATTTCAAGAGTATAAAACTCCATTTTCTTAATCCAATCAGAACCTGAATTGCGGAAGGAAACAAAAAGCAGCATTTTAAACCACAGTAAATTGTCTGTTATGCTTTGGGGTTTAATAATTTTGGAAACTGAAAGTTTTCCCAAGTCACTCAAAGCCAAGTCTCAAAGTAACATGGAAAATACCATAATCCAGTAAACCTCCAGGGACAGCATGTAATTCAAGTTTGCAAATTTAAGGGAATAATGTTGATAAATAAGGGGATTTTTTTGGCTTTTTTTTTTCCAACTCTGAGTAATTCCTGGTAAAAAATACTTGCATTTTTCTTAGACTACAATGAACAGGCTAGGACCAACTCTGACTGGAGCAGAGATGAAGGGAGGAGAAAGTGGAAAGAGTAGAAGAGAGGAACTATAACTTGTAAGAGTAAAAAGCTAATAGAATAATTAATCAAGTCTTATTTGTACAGTAACTTTTCTTATATGCAATTGCCTGAAATGGTCAATACTTCACATCATCATTAGGTAACTAAACTAATCTTGAAAACTTCAAGGGAGTTTATTTGGGTCAAGCAAAAAAAAAAAAAACCACAACAAAAAAACACCCAACAAAAAAACCAAGCCAGAATAAAAATTTCTGGCAATTTTTAAAGAAGTTTTTGTATAAATGAAACTACTACTTGTTACAGGCACAGTCCACAAACATCCACAAACAAACAACTCACTAAAAGCAAATGACTTTTACTGTAAAACATTAG
The DNA here is from genome assembly GCA_013400055.1 of Nycticryphes semicollaris. Taxonomy (NCBI): domain Eukaryota; kingdom Metazoa; phylum Chordata; class Aves; order Charadriiformes; family Rostratulidae; genus Nycticryphes; species Nycticryphes semicollaris. The sequence continues at coordinate 29,925 of VXBJ01006755.1, forward strand.
GCTAAAGTTAGAATACTAAGATAAATTCCCACAGATTAATAACTAGGACCAAAAGCAGAAGAAAATGATCTTCTTGTACTGCGCAATTTAAAAATAGCCTTTAAAATACCACTGACTTAATGAAAGAGGAAAAGGCTGAACTTAAGACATATGGCCAACAGCTGCTTTTCAACATAGAACCAACAAATGACTTGTTAAATGGAAATTGAGCCATTGAGTTTTTTCAGCATTTATAATTTGCCACACAAACAAGTAAACAGAAAAACACCTCATCAGAAGATAGAAAGCATCAAGAATTGCAGCATATTCAGGTACAATATGAACTTACTGAAAAAAGGTGCTGTTATTTACTATACAAACAAAATGACTCTCAACTGATACATCATGACAGTGTAGGCAACTGCATAAAACAAAAGGCTCAGCCCTGCAGTATCTATTTGTCACCACCTCCACTATGAACTACAGATTTGCAGTACCTCTTACTTGGTGTGTTTTCCGTAAAGAATCTTGACCTCCACAAGCTGTTATTGTTTGGGTTATGAACAAATTCTGTTTAATTAAATCGCTGCTACAACTCAGACACAGCATCCAAGACTTGGATTTAAAGTGAAAAAATATTTCATGAAATAAAATTATACAGGACTAAATGCTTTCTGCAAAAATAACAAAAGCCTTGGTTCCAAAACCTTCACAAAACCCCAAAGAATAATTTAAATAAAAAGGGCTTCTGCAAGGAAGATGCAAGAGGATGCAAAGGGCTATCTGAAAATGACTAGAGGTTTGTTCCAATAACACAAGGCTTTTTCCTGCATGTGTTTTTGCTTAAAGAATATTAAAGAAATGTCAGCTGAAGGGCTTTCTGTACACGGCCAGAGAAAGCACAAGCAAAAGGAAGTGCATTATGCTGGTCAGCTGCACAGAACCATTTACTGTGACATTAGGATTACTTCAGCAACATTGCTTTTAATTTGAATGGGATAAAGGAGAAATAAAAAAAAAAAAAGGTACTGGTTGGTTAGTTTGGGAACATTTCTTCTCTCTTGTTAAGAAACCGCAGCTTCACAGCAAGGATTACTTCTATTCCTTCTCTCTATCCAGCCTTTTCAGTCTCTTTTCCCAGTCGAACCGGAAGCAGGGAGTGAAAGGGACGGCTTCTCTCCAGCTCAAGAAGCTTGGCCTGTGACAGAGGCATTTGCACCAGAACTTGAGAGACAGTTCAATTCTTTGCTCTGCCAACAGACTTCCTGCATGTCCTTAAATCCCTTTGTGCTTTAATTCTCCCTGGGAGAGACAACAATGGTTTCTTTGTTCCTCTTATCAGCTGTAATTTTTTTCCAGTGGAGAAACTGTCTTTGTGTGATAATGTACTTAAACATGCTATATTTAACAGCATAGAAATTCAGTCTTGATTGAAGTATTTAGGTAGAATTGTAAAATACTAGAAAAAGTTACAGATAACATATGACAAATATATAGCATTTCTCTGGGGAATGGGAGGGAGAATACAAGAAACACTGATGAGGCCAAGTGGTAGCTTAATATCCCTGACATTTTGTCGCTGAATTATTTGATCATGAAAATACACCTTATCTGCTCATCAAAAATCTATCTCATTTTGAATAAGCAAATAATTCTGTGCTTATCACATCAGTACAATTTATAAATGTTCTGGGCAACAAAGATGATTAAGGGATTGGAATATCTCCCTTATGAGGAAAGGCTGAGAGAGCTGGGACTCTTTAGCCTGGAGAAGAGAAGGCTGAGGGGAGACCTTGTTAATGCTTATAAGTACCAGAAGGGCGGGTTGAAGGACAAAACTGGACTCTTTTCAGTGGTTCCCAGTGACAGGACAAGGGGTAACAGGCACAAGCTGGAACACAGGAAGTTCCATTCAAATATGGGGAAAAACTTCTTTCCGGTGAGGGTAACAGAACACTGGAACAGGCTGCCCAGGGAGGTTGTGGAGTCCCCTTCTCTGGAGACATTCAAGACTCACCTGGATGCAGTCCTGAGTAGCGTGCTCTAGGCAAACCTGCTTTAGCAGGGGAGTTGGACTAGATGATCTCTAGAGGTCCCTTCCTACTCTGACAATTCCATGATTTTGTGATAGAAATCTTGAACTTTCAAAAGTGATAAAATAATCAAAGACACAACTCCACTCATCCACCCTTCTTTCTTTTATTTTCATTAAATTGCTGATATTCTACTTTAAATACCAAGCTGAAAAATCAGCTATTGCAAAAATACCACCTAGTGTTTTCATCTACATGTGCAAAATCACATTATCCTCAGATCTCACTTTTCCTGCCTGACAGTGGTTCCTATTGTCCAGTGATAACAATTTGAATGCAACAGCCATACAATCCAGACCCCACAGCATTTGACACTGTATTAATATTTGACTTAGCTCAGTCCAGTTGTACTTGTGATAATAAAACTTTATACACAGAAAAAAATCCTGACATCGTTTTTGGCTTTATTAATGAATACTTTAAGATTTACACATTATATTTTGTGTTTTATTCTGGTATTTCATCTGCTCATCAAACCAGCATAAACCAATCCTATCCACTAAGGACTGAATGAAAACTCTGTTTCGTTTAGTGATTCGTGAAGTGGGTATTAGGCTTGGTAATTCTCTCCAGGAGAACGGGAAATATCTGTTAGGGAGATACAGTGAAAACATCCCATTTTTCCTCAAAAGCCAATGGTTACTAACTGCAGGAAAAGGATTGCTTGTCTTAGGGAGCTGTTTCTTTTTCTGATCTAAACTTGTGGATCACCTGGCAGAAGTCCAACTTCAGACCTGAATCCGCTTTCTGCACAAATATTCTATAAAACAGAATTGTCATAGGTGCTCTATTCTTCCAAGTCCCCTGTTCAATCTATGTAAAACAGACCTTACAGATACAGTTACTTGGATATATACAACTTCTCATGTGTGTCAAAGGAAAATTCCAAGCAGTTGTATAATTCTGGATCTCCTGCCTAGGCTTCAGGAACACATCTTGCTTACTTCTCAGCTAAAGAACACTCCTTGTCTGATTTTGAGCATTTCTTCCCTTCGTATGAGAACTTCTGCCATGGTGCAATTGCAATAAAAGACAGGAGGAAGGAGAGAGCAAAGGAAGGGGTGAGTCAAACTGATCATGTTAAGAATAAATTACGTATCAAAAAATTTGACATGCTCGAAAGACAGAGGAGTTTTGATTATGTCTACCTCCAGCAAAAGAGCAAATTACTCTTCTGCAGAAGGGAATGAGAGACTTCACGGTAGCATCATTGTATTATCTAGCTCTGTAAAACTAAGACAAAAGCTTCAATAAATATCCTTAGGGAAAGAAGGAGTAACTAGCTAGCTACGCACTGCAACACTGTGTCTACAGGCCACTTAATGATCAGAGGAGCAACTAAAAGTTTCTCTTGCTGTGTTCCAGGGGCGTGGGATTGCAGGTGTGAGCACTGATCTACCCATTCGGGTGCTTATTTGCCAGGCTGGATGTCAGAGAAACAGATATCATTTCTGTGCCGGGTATCATCACCAGCAGAACAGTAACAGACTGACTTACACTAGTGACAGTAATACACAGCGAAGGCAGATTTTTCTTGAGTGAAGTCTGGGTCAGGACACGCAAGAATGGATCCACAGGGGAAACTAGAAACTGTGGCTTTTCTAAAGATCTAGCAAAAGCTAGTATCACAGCTGAAAGAAGCAGCTCAATATTCTCTACACTCATAATGTTTGGCTCCACCAGGACCAGAACATGTTTTAGACATCCCACTCCCCCCAGATATTACTTCATGCCAAAAGAATCACATAATTTGTCACACTAAATGTTGTGATATCATCATTATCTGCACCTGAATGTCTACTAAAAGTACAAAAAAACCCCCACACAAAACCAACTTTAAAAAAAAAAAAGCAAAGCAGTTTTACCACTATCCTCTTAAAATGAGTAAAATAGTGTGAGAGCTGTTTGTTCCTTTCTTTTATAATGAATTATATCTGTCTCGCAATGAAAAGAGCAAGGAATAAATAATGGATTATAATGAAGTTATAAATATCCTGCATTTTCTCCCACCACTGCTAGCTCTTGGCTAGGATCCCAGGTCATTAGCGGATGTCTGTGATTCCATGTGAAAGGAAAGTAAAGAACAACAACATAAAATTAGTAAGTTTTATTGTTTTAGGCAGCATGGACAAATAGCAATTTTCAGTTGCGTCTCTGAAAATAACTGCCCATTAATTTTTTGCAAAGACAGAGGATGGAGATGGAAAAAAGACTGTTCCGTGACTTTACTATAAGGGGGTGGGAGACAAAAGTAGTGGTCCAAATTTTTCAGTAATTCAGTAAGGGCTAACACTCATCTGTCATACTCAGACAACAGCACAATGACATTATCAAGATTAGGTTTCTCCTCTTTTCACTTCTACTGGAAATGGGTATTCTCTTTTCAGGTATCAGCTAATTCAAGTTGATTTTTTTTGCTATTAGATCATCAGCTCATAAAATTACTACGCTGGAAAACAATTCTTAAGTCTATAAAATCACTTTCCTAGCAATAAGATCATTTCTTCACCTTCATACAAAAGACATCATTGCTGAAAGAAAGTAAAAAAGAAGCAAAAGAGATGACAAAACATTGAAATTACTGATTTATATCAACAGTTCTTTTAAAATATCAGGATAAATTCTACAAGGCAGATTCCATTTGCAAAACTATCTGCAACAACTGAATATCAACAGTACCCAAAACACGATAGCTTCACTTCATAATGTTGAAAGTAGATTTCCTGTATTTGTTGTTGTTTCGTCTGTGTGAAGCTTGCAAGTGCTCATGGAGTTCACCAGTGCTTGGTCTCAATTGCACATCAAAATTCAGTTTTTCACAATTATGACTGCTGTTGGAAACATATACAGTAACTGTTTCAATAAAGTGGTTCTCAAGTTTCACCTACATAAATAGTATAAGCTAACAAAAAGCCAAATCTTCTTGAAAAACTGAAACCCCAAAAGTACTGATTTCAAGAGTTCCACTGAAAACTGACACACACAAAAACATTCCAATATTCACTTTAGGCTTTAAAAGACTTTAAAGACAAAAATGCAGCAATGAATGTTACTTGAACAGAGTATAATTTTTAAACTGATTTTTCACTGTCCAAGCTCAGAATATTTAAAATCAAATAAAAAGCAGCTACTATAAAAATTTCCATTTTATACTCAATTGTGTTATTAGCAGTACACGTAAAAAGTGGGTTCAGATTTATTGCAATAATTTGTTTCCCTTTAAGTGCGCAAATAAATGCAGTCTTACCTGCCAAAGTTGGGATTAAAGAATCTATATTTCGCCTGCAGCAATCAGCAGGAGTTAAGTAAAAAAAGGAGTGGTTTACCATGTTCTCTTATTCTGGTGCACTGGTTCTCTCATCAAATCCAACCAATGAAAAACAAATCCTTTGACTCAACCGATTACAGATGTATTAAAAAAAGAACCAACTTTTAATCTGATTCTACTATACAATATAGACATATATTTTGTTTATAATTTGGGATATTAAGCAAGCTGTAGCAGTATCTTTTGCTAGTAAAGCAATTCAGCTCATCTATAAAGAACTAGTTTTACATTGCTATATGAACCAGAAGTGTTGCCACTTTAAGACAGAAGTCTCTATATTTAAAAGAAATTAGAGCTGCATAACTGGAGGGATGAGAAGTCTTAAAGGACACTTATTAGTAATACACAGCTGTCACTTCTGCTTCTGCCTTTCACAAGAAGGACAAAAATAAAAGTAGATTAATGTATTCCTGCTAGTTTCAAGCAACAGACTCGGGACTAAATCTGTTTTACTCCTTGGAGGTTGCTTTCCCCCCCTCCCCCGTCCCCGTGTTGCTTTTTTCTTTAAAATAAAAACATAAAAGTACATGCCTTCTGATAGGAAAGTTTGGGCAGCTTTTTGAACATGTGTAGGGCTTATTGCCAAAAGAACAGGTTGAGAAACAGCTACCCCCATCAAGCCTACTTGCATACCCACAGATTTCATCCCATGCTATACGAAGGGCCAACTATCTTCATTGAGCATGGTTCACAAGGGAGGGATCTGCTATCTCTATGTTCACAGCCAGGGAGACACACAATTGTGATATTTCTACCAAGTAAAACCCTTTCCAGCAGTGGGACTATTTTTACACCTGTGTTGTGAAATATCCACCCAGCTGCTCAGTGTACTACATGTGTAACTGACTTCCATGAAAAGGATGTGGAGGTAAAAAAAAATTGATACACTTGTATGAATTCAGATTATCACTTCAATGCTTATTGAGAAGATCAAGAACCAGAAGTAAAATACCCGAGCAAGTTTCTTGGTTTTGCTTCAGTTCTTCAAAGACTCTTGCAGTACTTAACTTTCATGGCATTTTTTTAATTGCATAAAAAGAAGGCTGTCTATAGTATGTCTTAACTCTTAAAAAAAAAAAAAAAAAAACCCAACCAACCAAAACAAAACAAAAAAAACCCCAAAAGTGGTTTGGAGCTGCACAAAATCCTCAGGAAAAAAAACCTCCTTTCTAAATTTACATGGTTTTAGCTGTTTCCGGGAGAATCCACACAACAGGAGGTAATTTAAGGTCAGTTATGAATTCAGAGAGAGAGCTCGTGGCATCTTATTCTCAATGATACATTAACAACAGTGTGTGCCAGGACTAGTGGTTGATTAAATTGTTAATTCCACTCATTTGCAAGGTCAGTGGCCTCTGTTGATTTCCATCTCACAACTACTGTGAGCAGCATTTTAGCAGCCAAAGGTGCAATGAGAAGTCACAGCTCACCTAATTAGAAATGTTACATTAAAAAGGCTGCAGGGACTTCCAGTTTCTTCTATTTTCGCTTCCCTAGTGACAGAAGTTACTTAGGCTGGACAAAACTCCTTCTTTATAACACCCTTATCTTCCCTCCTCCCTTCATACCACATCAACCTCAAAACCAGGCAAGGCATACTACAAAGACACCTCAGTGCTCCATACTACACTTTGCCGAAGTAGACAGGAAGCAAAAAGCAAGCTGGTTTGCAGCACCTGTAAAACATCTAAAAAAAGCTATAAAATACCTAAGAAATCAACCATCCCAATACTTTCAGAAAGCAAAAGGTAACACCGTACATTTTCAAAAAGAAAAACATGCAGATCCGCTAAAGATCAGAGAACAAGCAGGCATCAGAACCAAGGAATTCCTATGTCCCAGTTAAGGTCACATACTTCTACCGAGTAATAAATCAAATCTGATATTACCAAGATGAACAAAGACCCTTTGGCAGACTGTCAAAAAAACTTCTTCATAATATTATGAAAAGACATTTCCTGTGAAGACAATACTGGAGTTTCCCTCTCAGACATGATGCTTTTTGGGACAAAAATAATAATTAAAAAAAGCCCTAAAAAAATTCAGAGGAAGACATTTGATTGTCTGCTTCTCTACAGATAGAGAAAATGGCTTTATATAAAATCTAGCTGTAAGAGGGGCTCCAGATTCTTTCCCAACTGTATCAGCCCCAGAACAATATTACAATGTGTATGCTGCTAGACATCTTGTGGACAGCATATCTTAAAAAAAAAAAAAAAAAGTTATTGATGCTTAGTATGAAGCATAGCCATTAAAACAAAGGTACTAAACTGCATGCAACAAATTTCAGCCCCCATAATTAACTCTCCACCCCTAATCCCTCTGTTGAGAGCAAAGCTCATCAGTCAGCTCCGATCACAGCTTGAGCTCCACTGCTGGTTATGCACTGCAGGCTACCTTCTACCCCACAAAGATGCAGTTAGTCATAACACCAACATAAGATGGGATATTTATTTTTTTGTTGCACAAAGTTGGGAAGATGGAGCCAGAGGCACACGTGTATGTGTGAAAAACGTTCTTGCTCCTCCAAACAGTTACTTCAGTATTGCTTCCCAAACACTCCTGTCAGGACCGTGCAATTAGAGCTGTAACACTAGTGATTTAAACGTGCCCAGTTCAAATGGCACAGACCAACCTGCAGTCATACCATCAAGTACTCTCAGCCTCCAAAGCTGGGTGACTACATACAAACTGCCAGTCACGAATGGTTCCTGTGCCCAGAAGCTTAGAAATACCAGTATCCCAGGCCAAACAGCACCAGGAACAAGCCCAACAATTTACCAGTTTAGATGGCCAAGCTGTAGCACTCAGGAAATATTCTCTGACATTAAACAGGGTCACTTTATTTACTTGTACAACCTCTGTTTGCTATGAGGAAAAAAGCATCAATTTGAGGTTAATATAATGGGGGGCAAAATATGACCACCTAAGCTCTTTTACTCTCTCTTTCAACTCAACATGCTATCAACATTCAGTTATAGAAAGCCACTTAATCAGAATAAATGGAATTTAAAAAAATAACATTCCATATACTGTAATAAGCAATCAATTTATGCAAATGGCATTCAGTAGGATGGGAGACAATAGAAGCATTGTGCTGTGCCAAGCAGTCAAACACACAGAAATGATGTAAAGGGGGACAACATGAAGAGCTGGAAGAAATTTCTACAGTCCTCTGCAATCTTTGTGTTTTCAGACTAAATGTATCTTTAAGGAGTTGTCAGTTCTTTTGAGTTTCTGCTAAATTTGAGTCTAAGTTAAAAATATCAAAAGCAACTTAAACCCAAGCATTAAATATCTCATTCTCCATATACAGGAATCAAGAAGGTTGCTAATTTTCTGAAAGTGAGCTGACAACTGCAGTGTCAGTATTTTGGCTTAGAGTTATAAGACACACTAAAAATAGCTAACATCATTACATCTTTCAGTTCTCAAAAAAATTTAGAAAGGAACAAGTATCAGCCTCAGATTCAAATGGTCCATTCCAAAACTTATTAATCAACTGTTTCACGTGACAGTGATGTAGTCTGGAAAGACATACTTCAAAATACATTTGACAGTCTAAGATACAGAACCTCCCTCCTTAAACTGAGAATGTCCTGACCTTATAACATCGGTTATAACGAGTGAGAACATATCCTTAATAGCATGTATATCTGAGGGTAAGGAACCATAAAATGACACTCAGAATTTTGACTCTCACGTTCTGAGACTACCGGAAATGTTTCTAGGCTGAATTAATTTTATTCATCTTCTCTCTTTCTTTTGCAATTTAGGAGCACTGCCAACAGAATCTACTTTACCAGAAAAGCCACAATTGAACAGAGATGTTAATTTTGCTTTTCACATACAAGTTCTCAAGGGCAGACTTTTTGTTGACTAAAAACAAAACGGAATTGTGAGTCAACATGCAGGTGCTCGGATCCAGCCGAAAAGATGATTCATTGAGTTTGTGTTCAAGGCCACACACACATCTCTCTGAGGTATATTATATAAGTTAACAGGAAAACGTAGAAGGTAGCTACTAGTGAAGATAAATAAATAAAGCAAGCACAAAACTATAGAAAAAGAGAAGGGTTGTTTTTTCCTATAATATAAAGGAACAATAATTGCTGTTTATATCAAAAACTTTAATAAACAGCAATACAGTGATATTATTTAAAATTTTCAGGCTTTGCTAGTTACGCATGCAAGTCCAAGCTCATGACTGCAACATGTCAGAACCATGGCAGGTTTTCAGAAATAAACAAAATAGCCGTGTTGAACCCAATCACAGCTGCTGCAATAAACGTGTCTCACTATTCAATGCTAGCACAGTTCTGCTCAACAAAATCTTTCATAAGCCAGACGCTTGCTAAAACCAAATAAAAACCCCAAACCAGGCCCAATCTCCTGCCAGAAGTACTAGCATCCTTCCATTCAGTGACTACAGAACTCGCAGACCAGTATGATCTCAGAGACTCAGTTGAAGTTCAGACTAATTTTTCAGTAATTTCAGTTCCCAAAAGACCAATGTAACTGAGTTTTACACACAACATTGCTAGGATCAGAGAAAAAACATTGCAGGTTAAAAACTGATCTTGGATCAATCTGCTACCTTGGAAGAACCAGGAATATGAACTTCCATTCTGTGTCTAGCCACACTGTGAAAATACTTGTAGATGAAAAAGGGAAGCTATTTGCAAAGCACAAAGAGTAAGGAATGGTCCTCATATTAGATTAAAATAAGAAAAAACAATATCACTACTTTATGCCTATGTGATTACACAGAGGAATTTAAACTGTGAATGCTCATCTACAAGGAAAGAAAGAGTAAGAAAAAAGGAGGGAGAAAGAGCAAGAAAGAAAGAACAAGAAAGAAAGAGAAAGTACAATCAACATCTGCATACAGCTTATTTACATAACGGTTTACTTTTAAATACATCTCCATCACTAGGAGTTAATGTTAAAAAAAAAATAAAAATCATCCTTCCAAATAACCACATGCTGTCATTTCAGAAAGGTTGCAGGTCACCAATACCAAGTTTTTATTTTCACTTTTAAAACATAGCAAAAATAGCAAGGTTGATAGAAGTAATGCAGATTGTGAATGCGCAGGTTCAACTGCAACATGAATCCTTTCAATATTATTTAGCAAATGATACTGCCCGCCTATTGTAAAGAATATTCCCTGTGTGTCTAGTAAGCAGTGGTCAGTGCCTGTCAGGGCAACAGAGTGCATATGAGCACTAGCAGATGGAACAGTTGAAAAATGCCTCATTTCATTGTTTGTGAAACAGATTATTGATTTGTCTCAACTTGTTACCAATATTCCCCTTAATCCTCTCTTGTGTACTCCCATTTAACCTTTGAATTTGAAATGTATCTGCATTATAGTTGTGTATGAATATACATCAGAATGACAATATAATTATTTATATCAATTAACTCAATGCCTCAGTTATTTAAAACTAGTTTTTATCTTTCCAAAATACAATGTTTTTACTGTTATGCACCATAAATTGAAAATCAACTTGATTGTTTATTGTCTTCCAATAAAGCCTGCTTTGAAGTTTACAATGATTCTCCATAATTCCCAGAGAAGCTTTCAGCAAAGAAATCTTGGTATAGATAGAAAGAATGAACTTACTCGATCACAAGCTGAACAGAGCAGCTGTGTTGCTGGCAGAAAATATATAGTATGCACTCATGGTGGTTTCCCTCCCTCCATCATAATCCATTATATACTGATCCAATTATTGCACAAAAAGCCTTTCTCTTACAGCACACTCTCCTTTTCACTGCTGTCTCACTCTGGGTTAGAAAAAAAATCTTGTTGATGGAATGCTTACTGCTTTTCAAATATTTCATGCGAAAATGCCACTTACACCCACAGCCACTGCCTCATTTTCCCTCCTTTTCCACCAATACAAGGGGAAAGGGCAGAGAGAGCAAGCAAGAAAGAACTAACTGAAGGATTTTTCAAGAGATTTAAATTAGAGCTTTATTATGGTATAATTTTTACAACTGAGCATATATGCCAGATTTTGAATTTACATTGCGAATTCTAAAGACGATTGAAAACCTGAGTTTCCCAGTTAATGTACAGAGGTTTGAAAGCATCACAAACTCAGCTTAGCAAGAAAAGGTCTCTCAGTTGAAGTTCATCAGAATTGTGACTACACTTGCATTTAAAAATGGGAAAAAAAAAAAAAAAAAAAGAGAGAGAAGCAAATACAGTGACTTAGTTTGATGAAGGGCTGAAGGGCTGGAAAGCGTGTTGCAATTCTAACTTTTCTAAACTTGTTCAATTAACATGTAAACCAACCAACAAAAATCCTCCAAAACCAAACCAAAACCCCTAATACCATACTGAAGATCCTGGACATTAAAACAAACATATCTATGTTGTCTTCTATTTGTTTTTCAGTTACATTCTGACAAAGAGATAACAAAATTATGTCTGTCTGCATCTTTCTCCAACTATTTTTCTTAGGTAGAAGTAGTATAAAGCCCAACTATGCTGGGAAGTCAAATGTGATGAAAAGCAATTAATGGTACTTTTAAAGCAAATAAAAAATGGAAATATCTGTTTACAAGGGTCATGTGCCTTCACTCACTTGAAGCATCAGCAACCCCCATTTCTCCCTTTAGAACACAAAATAAACCCCAATCTTCCCAATAAATATTTATAAACAAAGATAGAAACAATTAGATAATGTGTTTGAATGGAAAGGCTTTCTTCCTCTCGCACATTTGCAACGGACAGACATGCAAAGAGAACCCGCGTCACTTGTTATATGAAGTTTAGAAATAAACAACCTTTAACACACTATCTTGCTTCTGAGCAGTCTTGTAAAACTTTCAATCATTTAAATGTACAATGGAAATGCATTGAAAAAAGAATCACAATTATTCTTTCACTTAGTTAGTAAGCTGATGCTGAAGGATGGTGGGGGGGAGAGGGAGAGGAGAATGTCAAGAAATTAGAACCAATTAGTGACAGTTGCCATGAGACTTGTTTTCATACCCATATTGCTTTCTCACTGTAAAACCATCTTGATTTGTTACAATAATATTTTTCACACGTGACACATCACACAGCAACTTCCACATACAGGGAAATCCACATGAAATCTTGACACCAAGGTTTTTGTGATTTTTGATAGGCAGCCACTTCTGATCAAAAAGACAATGTAATCTTTCAGGGGAAAAGATACAAGAGCATGTCATCACTCAGCTGTATACAACAACTTCTGTGCACCCTCATATTTGATTTACCTCAAGGACAGTCATCTTTTTTGTTTGCTCACGGCCTTTTTGGTTGAGCGCTTTTATGATTGCAACTTAGAAGGTCCAATGAGTGTCACAACATTACTTGAAACAATGATATTCAGAGAAACACTAATGAATATTCACACCTGCATAAACTTAATACACTATGCCAAACCAAAATAAGATCCATATTAAGTCAAGCCCCAAATGTGAAATTCCTTGACCAATAGGAATATAATTTATTTCATACTTTTGAAAGTCTGAGGTAAAAAGTCTAAATTACAATTTAGATGCACTGAGGTACAAAAACTAAGCTTGAGATCTACAAAACGTTTCTCAAGAAAACCCAGTTGGAGATTTGGATCCTACTGAAGTCAGTGCAGTTGGGCACTTAAACGCTTTTCTGGATTTTACTTTCTGCCATTCAAAGCCTATTAGTTATGGGATGTATTCGTCTTATCAAAAGGAACAGGCTGCTACACTCCAGCTATCTATGGCAACTGCTGTGGGTAAATACCTGCTTTTACTTCCTGTGGGTCAGTCTACCCACTGTGGTTGCTGAGCACACACAATACCCGGATGGGTAGGATGGCTGAATGGAAGCTTAGAACCGGAGCTAAAACAACCAGCTACAGGAATACTTAATACTTGCACGTGTTCCTGTAGCCTTAAGAATACTCTTGGTGCAGAACACTCTTAGGATTTTGTTTAACTGCGCTGGCATTAGATCAAGATGATTTTTGGTCTGGGCTTTTTTTTTTTTTTTTCCAGTGGGATTTAAATGGACATTTACTTAAGTTTTGCAATTGTTTTAAACATTTTCCTTTGCTTGGTGGAGCTAAAAGAGACTTGAGGAAAGAGCTATTTATTTTTTTTCAAAGGGAACACAAAAGACTTTCTTATGCCAGACAAAAATTTAAATTTAAATAAGTTTAAATTTAGATGTTTGCTTGTGGGGCAATGATAAACGTCTCAAAGCACCTATATAACTACCATAATCAACTAGGAGAATGAACCAGTAAACCTGAATCTGCCAATAAGATGAAAAATTATAATGCTAGATATCATTATCACACATTATTTTTACTGCATATTGGAAATATGTCATGAATCTCCATTAAAGGATAATCCCTTAGTTACACAATGGCCAAAGAGTGATGGATTTCCAACAATGTCTTTGGAAAACAATCCTGAACTACACACAGCTTCCTGAAGACATCTGTGGAGGAAAGAGGTGGGAGGAGAAGGAAGCAATAATTACTTTTACAAAAAATGTCTCCCATTACTAAAGAAGGTTTTGTATAGTACCAAACTCACGTCCCAGAAAACCACGGAATACAGGAATGCAGGGAGATATGGTGAAATTACTTTATTGTACACTACTAGTAAAGCCCAGGTTCAGACACTCAGGATTCTCCCTTTGCCAGACTAAACTAATTCTGCAGCAACACAGCACAGAGGAAAATTAACAGTTTATCTCAAAAATGGCAGGAAAAGGACCACCTTCAGAAGTATTACAGTTTCTTGTGAATTTTTGTTGTTTGTTTGGTTCTTAGTTTGCTTTGGTAACTATATCTTGACACTGTTGGTTTGGAAAACCATTCTCTCATTTATAACCATGGAAAATGACTGTGTCAACTTTCAGATTTGAGATCAAAAAACCCATGCATAACCTTTTTTTCTTAAATGTCTGTAATCTTTTAGAATTCCCTTTTGTTTCTCATTTTGTATTTTGTCCATCAAATGTTGTGTTCCTGTCCTGAATTAATATTTATCTGTTATATGTTCTTTCTCTGGTTCTACACTATTTTTTGATACTAGTTTCTTTCTCTCTGTCATGTAGCCCCCTTAATACTTAGAAGGATTTAGCACTTCTGTTTCCTTTCCTTTTTCCTTTAGTGTCAGGTAGCTCTGGTTGATTTAGCCAGTGACTCTTCTCTTGGGGGATTTCTTTATTCTATTCTGTTTATGTACCAACAAATGCACTTAGGAAAAAAAAAGTCATTAAAAAGAAAAGGTGGACTTCCCTTTGGAAAGAATTGCACATCTGTGAAAGCAGATGAAAATTCATGGCTTAAAATCAATATGAAGTATCCAACCGCCCAGTAAGAAAACAAAGGAACAGGTGTGAGCATCTGGCCCTGACCAAAGTTCCCACTGTAGAATATGGCATTCAGCTTATTTTGGAAAATTAACATACTACTTGCCTATCTGAACTCCTTCAAAAATATTACATTTTGTGAAGAATTTATATAACTTCTAAAGGAAGACTAAGAATTCGGACCACTATTCAGCTTATAAATTACTGGATCATGATTAGAAACACTGTACAGCTTCGTATTTCACCAGGGTTAGGAGATAAAGAAAACCGAAATCTGGCTTATATGTAGTTCTTCAAATGTTTTAAATTAGAATAATTTTGAATAACAGTCAAAGACTATCCATGTGTACCTGAAACCATCTTCTGAAACCAGCCACTACCCAACAAGTTACCCCTGCTAAGAAGCCTATATCCCAGACATCAACAGTGATAGGTTCTTCCCTCAGTAGACAAAGATGAGTTTTGTATTTAGTTAAGCAACCTTTGCTCTCTTCAGAGATATGAGGAGGCCTACATTATTTATGCAATGCCAATCAAGAATGCTTGTGTATATCATGAACCAAGAATTACTTTTTAAATTCATCCCTAAAAATTATGTAGACAATAACGTTTCTTTAAAATAATTTATATTTTTGATCCTGTACCAGAGTTTTGAAGGGAAAATCACTTCCAGTTTCAGTGCTATTATAAATAGTAATAGTAAAGGTGTAATATCTGTCACATCGGTAATGCAGATTTTACTAATTTGGTTCAGTTCCTCTTCAGTGTACTATAATACACTTGTGTGTACTATAATACACTAATACACTAAGTGTACGATAATACACTTCAGTGTATTATAAAGTCTACTCTCCCCAACTTGATGTGAAAAAATGCCTTCCCATCATTTCTTTTTTTAAATTAAAGCAATAGAAGAAATATTAACGTGAATGTATTGGGAAAAACAAACAAGGTAGACAATATGTATTTCCATTTTAGCAAACAGTAGTAGAAAACAGTTGGGAGAGAAAGCACAATTTTTATAAACAGAACGATAAATCTGAACTTTTCGTCCAAATATTTGAAAGTACTTATGCATGTGACTTAAGCCTGTCCAAGTACCTGTGAAGTATGATCAAAATATACAGGGATCTGTATATGATATGATCAAAGTATACAGGGAATAAAATGCATTGTGTGTAGTCATCTCCAGAATGCAAGGGAACAAAATGTAAAGTGAGCAATATTAACATCTGAAAAAATGGTAAGAATTATTCGGAGAAGCAGATTTACATCTTTAAAATCATATTTTTACCTGATCACTATGATTTGCAGCCCTCTCACTTGTTTTACTGTCACAAAACCCTTAACAGCTGAAGAAACCGTTAGAACTTCATTTTCATATGTCCACGCAGAGGACAAAAAAAGGACAGTGTACTAAAAAACAGCCTTCTACAAAAATGAACCTGAAGGCAGATATTTTAATCTCCTTTCCATCCTCAACCAATACACCAATCATGTATGATAAGAGCTGGCAGGACATCTTAATGGAGAAAGTAATCCAAGGTCAGCTCATGAAAGAAAGCTTTTACTGGATGACAGTGTTACCAAACCTCCTTTGGCTGCAGATAGCATCATTGCTGTAAGGAAGCTTAGAAACTTCAAGCTCAGCACTGAAGAAGTTATTCAAAACATGGAATTAGTACAATAAGTGTCATTCATACAGTGCAAGGGGGCAGACAAACACAGAAAAGAATGGTAAGATTGCAGTATTCCAGCAATGCTCTTCTCAATAACATTTAAAGGATGCTTTACCGGTTCTATAATCACCAAGACAGGTAAAAATTTCATGAAATTCACTCTTGACTCCAGGCCTTTCAAAGCCCAAGTCCATCTTTAAACTTTTCGTAACTTGAGAAGGAGGTCTGTCAGAGGCTCGAGAACCCAATGGCACTGGCCATCCTTACAACCAGCAGCAGACACGAGTAGAGAATCCGTTACTTAATTATCTATGGCCCATGAGCTTGTGTTTCCCTTTCAGTGTTTTTATTGGATAAGATGGTATTGTATGATAACAGAAGACTCGCTACAGCGTCTGAAATACCTACTTAGCCCCAGCAAGGAAGCTGCACTGTTTATATTGCATTTTACATTCTTCTTCAATCACACTTGTATTTCGTAACAACAAGAACAAAAATATTTAACTTTGTAGCCATTATTTGTATTTTCCATTTCTCAGGTCTGATAATTCTTCATACCAAGTAAAGACAAAGCTGATGGGCAGACTGTATTTATCAACATTTCATCTGCTAAATTATTTCAGCTAGAAAGCCAACCATGTTGTCAGCACTTCTAAGAAGCACACTCCTCAGTGTATTATGAGAAAAACTGATGAAAAACATACATCCAAATAAGCAAGTAAGATAAGCAGGGGGAGTGGGGGTGGGAGGAGGAGTAAGAATGGGAAGGTACCCAAACCCAACAGTTCAACACTTAAAGATTTGTTATTTTTAATCCCTAAAATGGAAGTTTATCTTGTGCTGAGTACTTTATAAAGACAACTTCCTTTTTTTTAAACACTAAATACACACTTCCAGAGTTCTCAAAATCTCTTCCACGCTATTGCACTAAGCAGAAAAAGTAGCACCACCAAAATTTGATCTATTGTTCTGGTAATTCCCACATGTGATAGTTTTGCAAATATTGCCTGTCAAAAGTAAAACAATCCTGTGCTCATCACCACCAGAAATACATATTTCACAGGATTACTTCAGTCTTAAGTGGTACTTTCTGTGAAAGACACCACAGTTACACAGGTTGGAATTTCAGGAAAAATTGTACTGACAACAGAGAAAAATTAAGTAGGATAGAATTCCAAAGACAAAAGAGCAGCAAAAAGTTATTTTAATGCAGACAGACACATGAGATTGTACACATGCATAGAGAAATCTTTGGACAGCTTTGCCATGCATTATATTTATTTAATTGTAGTAGATTTAATAATTAATTCTTTACTATGAAAAATTTGCAGTTGTATCCTATTTTTATACTAAATCCTTTACTTTCTTAATCAACCAAACCTTGGATCTTCAAACTGGGATTCTCCATTAGTTACAGGAGATTTCCAATGCCTAAGCAAAGAAAAGCACTCAGAAGAATACACGGCAAGTAAGTAAAATTTACTACCGTTAAAGATGCGATAACTTAACCATTAACCCTTTCAGCAGCATCACCTTTACATTTTTCCTTTCACCTTAGATCTTTCTCCATCTAGAACCTGATTACCATCCCCCTTTTCAAAATTCTCATTGCTTAAGCTAAAGTCCTCAGATCATTGCAATTAATGATCACTACCAAAGCTGACATATCTAATGAAGGTGTGTATCAGTTGCCAAACAACGGTCTTGCAGTCCTATTGCTCCTCCTTAAGACAACATGTCTGAATACTGTGGATTACAAACAAGTAAGAAAAAGATGGGGGCATGAAAAAAAAAAACAAAACGAAGTTTTGTCTATCATATGTCTCAATCTCTTCCTGTAGATGTGAATATAAAAGACAAAACAGGATGAGAACACAGATATGAACAGCAGCACCACTTACCATTTCCTGAGATGCATACTTCGGATCTTCGGGATCAACTGACCAGTAGCAGTAATCAAAGCTGAAGGCAACAGCCTTTTCTCTTGAGTCCCAAGTGCCATCAAGCCTACTATCAACCTGACAACAGAAAGCGAAAAAGACAGAAAGACCAAGTTATTTTTATGTTTACCAAAAATTAACTATTAAAAAACTATCAGGAACTTTATCTTTGTAGAAAAAGAATGGCAAATAGTTTA
Organism: Nycticryphes semicollaris; assembly: GCA_013400055.1. Lineage (NCBI taxonomy): Eukaryota > Metazoa > Chordata > Aves > Charadriiformes > Rostratulidae > Nycticryphes > Nycticryphes semicollaris. Next base: position 48,496 of record VXBJ01006755.1, read on the forward strand.
TCCTCTTTATTCAATTTTCTTTGATGTTCAGAGTGAGGCAGCACATCCATGACAGACTTGCTGAGGAATTTTTGCTGAAGGGTTCATTTATTACAGCTAAGGTCCTCCAGGCCATATATAGCAAACAATTTAGTGAATCTTCGCATCTACGTTAGCAAGAAAGTTGTATAGCCCTTTTTATACTTCTCTGTCATTTTTTGGTTTCACCAAGAACTGCACCACAGAAATTAGGCCAAAAGTGAGAAAACAAAACCAATTTTCTCACTGCATAGTTGAAACATGGGTGCCTTCCCCTTTCTTTTTTCATGGTTGCCGGCTAATGCTTCTGTCACTGGGACTGCACCCTCTGTATCTAACTTTATGGGTTAGTAGTAATGCCAGTGAAGTCTCTCAAGCATAATAGTCAGAAATGGTGACTGAAATTTTAAGGGAATTGTGTAAACCTTTCTGTATGATCTTGCCCAAGTGATTTGTAATAAACTAGATAAGCTTATGAACAAAGAACAACGCGTTGCTGTTCTACTCAGCAAAGAGCCAAAACATTACACAAAATTAACAGCACTGTTAATCCATATGCAATGTTCACCTGATCAGTAACTTTACTATAACATTGATATTTGCAGTAGCATAAGCAGAAAAAAAAGGTTTGTTATAATTCAGTACGTAAAAAAAAAGTTTCATTCATGGCCCCAAAAACTAGGAGTGACTGTGCTGTCTGCCTGATTACTGGATAAAGGGTACCCTAAGCACTGAACTCTGTCACTAGGTGTGACGCTTACAGGGAAAATTAATTTACAGGCCCATCTGACAGGTTTGTGGGTTTGGGGTTGTTTTTTTAAACCAAGAAAGAGCAAAGTGAAGAGGACAGAAAAAAAATTAAATTATCTTTGAAATAAAGAAGATTCACATATTTTAAATACCACGATTCTAAAAGTTGTCACACTGAGTTAAGTACAACCAAGGTTTCCTTTAGGCAGGATTAATGTCTCAATGAGCCTACTGATCATCTTCACTAGCAACATTTTCATCGTGTTGCAATTCAGAGATTTTTAGGCAATTACCTTTTTTCTTAGGTTTTCCACAGGCAGAGTGGAGCACTGCCTTCCTATTGCAACATGTAAAATTAAAACAAAATAAAAAGCCACCCCCCCCACCTGAGGAAAAGTCATCCCCTGGTCACACAGCTGACGACCCTTCTGGTAAGAGGGGGTTTAATTTATACACTAACTTGAATTCACCAAAGGCTGTCTAACTTTATGCATAAAGCAAACTCACTCCCTTTATGAAACATACCAATTACGAAGCCTCAAGAGAGAAAACACCTGCAAACCAGCCCTCACATCTCCAAATAACCCTCCTTGGCCTGCAACAAGCAGTTCACTACACTACTGTGATTCCCCCAGACAGCCCACAGCTCCTCATTAAACAAATAACATTTTTAAAAAGGCCAAAACCCCTTTAAGTCTAATCAAGCTCAGCTGGGCCTAGATAAGCAGCTGCATGACCAAGGCCTCCACTTGCTGAGGTCTCCCCATCGGTCAGGCAGCCCCTGCCTGTCACAAGCGTCTCTTCCAGAGCTTTACCAAACATGTAAGGAATTGGGGAAAACTATTTCAGAAAGTAGCCAGTCTCAGACCCTGCAAACACAGTCTTTGAGAAGGAACCACACAGAAAATAAGCAATGTTTTACATCCACAAGACCTCTCATACCACTAGTATTTTCCCCCTCTTCTTTCTCTGAAAAAGAACACTTGTAGTCAATAAAAGAATAAGTATAATGAAAACAAAATAAATAGTTCAAGTCTTCTGCTTTCATTTTTGCCACTGTTTCTCTTCATAACCTAATAAAGTCTATCTCTTGAACCAGCAGTCCAGAATAACTGGGCTGCTTGCAGATAGATACAAGTAAAAAGGAGAGAAGAAATACAGAATGCATCCATCTTTTAGGATATCCACAGTAGTCCGTGTTATCCCACAGTGCCTTTCAAGCAGAAACAGGTTTGAAAACAAAAAACTGATTTACTCCCATTCTATTAATTCAGTGAAGAACCATGGCAGCTTTAAATAGTTCAGGAGACTAAATCAGAGGGCTGATTCGCTTGCATGCTGGTTCCAGAGCTCTCACAGAGGGCGACAGCTATATTCAGTTTATTCTTATAGCTCCTGGTCTTTTACCAAGGCCCAAAACGTAACCAAACGCATTTTGCTCCATTTCATGCAAGTCAGTTGCACTCTGAGTGCAAAGATGAGAGGAGGAGAGACACACTGAAATAAATTATCTAGATGTTAGCAACAGTAAGATAAGCATAAAATCCTAAATGATTTACTAGCAGCTTTGAATCATGGTGTGCAGCCTGATTGCAGCAGCTTTGACAAAAACAAAATACAGAAGATGCAACTACCTGTTACATCCTGTCTAAAAAAACCAACCAAACCACAAAAAAAACCCTCAAGCCCCCACAATCCAAACCAAAACAATCTCCACCACACACACTATTGCTGCTTTTATTCTAGAGCTATGCCAGTTTAAATTTCTCCCTTTAATATTTCTATTAGAATGATACAATAGCCAAACAAAACCAGAAAAGCATCAGGGTACCAGGATCCTTACAGGAGAAAGAAAAGATGACAAAAAGCATACCTTTATGTTTCTGACTTTTGCCACTTTGTCATCAACTTCTACAATCACTCTTCCTCCTTCTGCACTCTCTCTGGAAACAGAAGACATTCAAAAATCCATTTAAAATACAAAGACACATAGAGATGCACATCCAATTCATAAACGCTAGAAATTTGTGTTTAGTTGGACAAACTGCAGATCAGAAAGAGCTATGAAACAGCTACTCATAGGACACTCTGTGACAGGAAGCAGCATTTGCAGATCTGCAGCCACTTATCTCAATAGTAAAGGAACAACAGGACTGCGGTCATTAAGCAGTTTCCAAGAGCTTGTCTAAATATCTTTGTTAGGATTTTATTTCAAATTAGGAGTTGTTTTAAAATATGTCTACAAAGAAGTAGAGTGGAGCATGGGTAGACTGGCTGTGCTTTGTGGAGTACAAAATCCATGTCACAGACCTGGCAGCCACAAGTATTGTCAAGGCATACCATCTGATTTTTACCACATAATCCAAGATGCATGTTGTCATCTTCAAAAAAGTACTCTTTAGCAAAACAAAACTGTTCTGAGATGTAAATGGACATGATTGTTCCACAAACGCAAAGAACCACACACTCATATATACTGTCTGTAGCAAACTCCCATTGAACTGGCTATGACTGGCTACTACAGCCAACTTCCACTTCCAAAGATGAGTCATATTAGAAAAGAAAGATAAAAGCATGTGGCCAACGCAAAAAAAAAACCCAACAACAACAAAACCAAACCCCAAACCAACCAAGAGTTTATTTCTGGGCAGACAGCATGATAGCTACTTGATGTTAATGGTGCTCTTATTTATAGGTGTGTTTATTGACATTGCCCTCAATAATTACCATGGATTGTTATATACATAACAAGATAGAAATTAGGAAGATGAGGTCAGTGGCCTACTTATCTGTCAGGAGGAAATAAACAAACAATTTGATACTAAGAGGCTAAGAACAGGAGAAAGATATTTTATTTCATCTATATTTTGCTTTGCACCCTGATACTGACAAATTTTGTAAGCTGCAAACTTTTATTTTGACGAAGCCTAATACTTTTGTAGAACTGGAAAAAAATTGGTTTACAAATAAAATAAATGTTGTCCTTACTGCAGTTTTATCACATTTTGTTTAAAATCAAGCTGAAGGCACAGATACTGTCATTTGCATTTATATGTATATATACCATCTGATGATCAGTTGGATCAGTACCATTGGTCAGTTAAAACTAGGCAAGATAAAACAAGAGTTAGAAAATTCAAATCCAGCTGACCACTGGTCCCAGACCTGTCTTTTAATGGGCTTCCTTACATGTGTACAGAAGTATTTACTCCTCCACCAATTACAGGCTGCTTTCACGGACAGCTCTGACTTCTAGGCGGCACATAGTGCAATGTGCCCTGTCTGGGGTATCCCCTCTCTAGTCCTCAGTTCTTACCCCATGCTTTCTATACTAAAAGAACATTCAAAATAATGCCTTAGGGCACTTAAGACTTCTGCAAGGACAACACTGTAGCATTTGAGCTTTACAAGCATAAAGAAGTTTTTAACACCTTTCTGAGCATAGGCTCTCCCTGTTTTACTCTACCTTAAAGTCTCTGGGCTTTTGTTCCTGGACACCACTTGGGGTCAACAGATCAGGCTTCAATTGTGACTTGCGTTAACACCGAGCTCAATTGATCAAGGCAGTGCTCAGCTGGTGAGGTTTTTTGACTTATGGAGACGGTAAAAGCACAATTTGGTCAACACTAGAGAATACAAGCTCAAATGTGCTCAAAGAAAGCAGACTCCTTAAAACTTTTATCTGCTATGTTTGTATGAGTCTTCACTGAGCATATTAAAGAATTTTAGTTGTTTAGAACTTGGGCAGAAGTGGGTGGCTTCAGATGGAGAATTCAAAACAATGCACATCAGACTTCCAAATTTAATTAATTGGAAATTCAAAGAAAAGGTCACTTTAAGTTGCTTTTAAGTATTTAAAAACTTAATTTTCCCTTACCAACATCTTCTGTAGCAATTGAACTATTTGAGACAGAGCTTTAAAATAATTAAAAATATCTAGCCTGAGACAGGCAATCATGCATGGAAGATTTCTACCCAAATGGTTGAGATCTGGCAAAGCTTTCTGTAGTTTTAAATGCTAGAGTATTCTCATTGCACACATAAGGCAACCTCAACAACAAGCAATTCTCCCAACCCCACCTACAAGAGTTACACGAAACTCACTGCTTTCAGTCTATATGCACTATATGCAACCCTACAAACAAATGACTTTATGCTGTGGGTTCTCATGACCTGATGCTCTCCCAGGCCACAGTCACTATTAAAGATTCAAGATAAGGTGAAATTCCAAACTGAAAACTTTTGAAGTACAAACATTTTTTCAGATATATATCAGTTTATACACTTATATTAAAAGAAATATAAAAACAGTAAGACATAAACAACACCAAATGAAATTACCAAACTGCCTTTTAACACAGGGTAACATTCCTCTCTATGCAGACAAAAAGCTCTATGCTGCAGGCAAGTAGCTTTGTTGAAGTCCCACATGACAAGAAAGCCACCAGCAAACAGGGATGGAACTGAAGTCTCCCCTCACTCTGAGTGCAGATTCACACTTTATCTATCATGCTTTATCTATCATACTTATCTATCATACTTTGTCTATCTTAACTGCAGGCTGCTGCTGCAAGGGGCAATTTCTCTTCTCTGCCCCAACATCCCACATGATTTCCCACTTCTCTGCTTGCAGCTGATCTAGCAATAACACACCCATGCAAGGACTCAAATTAGCTGTGACAAACACACTGAAATAAATAATCAGGGTGCCACAGGGCCAATGAGCTGTTCCAGAGCACTGAGCACAGTAGTTGCACACAGGAACATGCGGTGGTGAGAATGGAGACCCTTCCATTCTACAGCAGCTTGAAGCCAGAGAACATTGAGCAAATACAAACTGGACCTGTAGCCAAATAATATGTTCAGGCTCCCTGTAAATATGTGCTTATTTCATCCTTCTTTTAGGTACAAACCAGAGGTTGTTGGGAAAGAAAGCACAGTTTAGAACATAAAGCCCAGGAGAGAAAGCAGATTCGCAGCTGTTCTAGATGTTCTGACCTTAACTCCAGATTGCAAACACTACAATAACTCTCTCAGCAAAAACTGTGTTTGTCAGTACAGTTTTATACACATGTGCACCGCTGTTTGCATTTGACTGATAAAACAATCCGTCATCCTTAGGAATGGGTGCTCTGCTCCACAGATAGGAAAGCATAATCCTCGTTGCAACAGAATCAGTTCCAAAGTACACTGAACACATCTGACTTCTGCTGCTCAGAAGACACAGTGATCTTAACATTTAATTTCCCTACTTCTTGAAAAATTCATGTTTCTTTGAAGACTTTTGGGAACTGCCTCTCTTCTTCTAAATTACTTTGGACCATTAGCCATGGACTTTGGACTATGTTTTCACGCAAAGCTAAGGTTGTAGAGCAACCATTTAAAGGCACACGTCCCAGGAAAGACTCAGATCTTCTCAGACACAGGAAGTTTTAGAGAAATGCAGACGCAGCAACAGAACAGTGAGACAAGTACAGAATGCAGGGGCAGGGCTGTAAGGGGGAACTGCAATAGAGACATGACCGGAGCAAAGCTTCTGTGGCAGTCAAAAAGACAGGAGCAGCCCAAAGGAAAATCCCCTCCTAACATTTGCTGTCCCTATGATAAATCATTTCTGCAGCCAACACATAAAGCTAACTCCAGAGATACAACAGACACCCTGGAAGACCTGGAAGAATGACCCAGTGGAAAAGAATCATGGGAAGATCAAGAGTCCCCGAGAGGGACATTTCCACAGCTTTCTGGACCTCACTGACACAAGTTCAGATATCAAGTACAGAAGAACAAGTAGGTATACATAGCTGGAGGAAGGAGTAGGTGGAAAGAAAGGGGGCAGTTGTTTATTTTAGCCTTTATAAAATTTGCCCTGCTTCTCCTCCAAACTCTCAAATAACAGTCAGGCAATTGGAGAACAAAGGACCTGACTTTTAAAAGTTGCCTGTTTATTTTAAAAACATGCACATACAGTAAAGCAAAAATATTGAAGATAGTAGCAGTAGTCATGTCATACAATAAAACAGCTTCTACAAATACAGGCCACCAAATGCTTACCAAAGCAATTAAAATACTAAAGCCAATATATCCCAATCAATTACATGAGTAATCCTAAATAGATTAAAAGAATTGAGTATGCATCTACTCACACAAACTTTGAAAAGAACCCTGAAATGTATTTGTTGCAAGTACTTACGCTTTCCTACTGATTCCTATGACGCAAGTTAACTCCAAATTGAATCACAACCTCTATGGAGACAGAGGACCTCAAAAGCAGTTTGGCAACAGTATCAATACCTCCCCTCCTCACAGACGTTTTTGCTGGTCTGGACAAATGTCTAAGTTCAGAGTTTTGGAACAATTCACTTTAATCTTTTTTTCTAGACTTTTCCAGAAAAAAAAAGTAGCCTTCTGTGGCCTACTGTGATGGCCACTGTCACACTCATCTTACAAACACAACCCAAAGCACACACGTAGGAAGCTTGGCAGGATGCACATCAGCGGTCTCTGGGACTGTGTCACTTCCCAGGATATGACTCATAGCCATGATGGTGTATAAGTAAGGTACAACATTTACCAAACTACTTCCACTTGTACCTGGGACACTTTGTGCCATCTAATGGCACCCCTATGCAACCACCATGCCAGCAGCTGCAGTATTATCCCAAGGAAAATCTACCTCAAGCCCTCCTTTGGTCAAAATTGAAAGGTTTTATGGGAAGTATTCAGATTTATCTGTTTCTTCCTATTAAGAGTATATTGTAAACTGTCTCTGCATCCTTTTTATTGGTGGCCTTAGCAGAGATAACTTTGAGAAGCTGCTATCTTTGCACCTCCGGAGTGACTGACCTTGGCCACAGAAACAAAGAAACAAACAATACAAGGTGTATTTTCTACTATGCTAGTCTTCACAGAACACTGCCCCAGACAAAATGGGTTGGGGACACATCTGTCATGAGACCAAGGGTGCAATGAGAAGATCACTAAAACTCCATGCTGGTCCATGAGAAATTGTAGAGGAGAATGTCAAAGCCTTCAGCCATTAGAGCTTCTGCACTCTACTGACAAATTAAGTACCTACAACCACAACTTCCCCAAACACAGCATATGTCTATGACAACAACATAATCTGTATCCTTAGCCCTACTGCTGTAAACTCTGAAAGTAAAGAGTTTTCAACAGTATGAACATTCTCACTTTGGCTACTGCAGATATTTATTTTTTAAAAAAGTATCAATAATCAATAAATTTACCTAAAGTTTGTTTTCAAAGTTTTTTTACTATTCAGTGCTACTCAGTGCTATTCTGGATATTTCTCTTTAAATTATAATTGTTTTACTGTGTCTTGCAAAAGAGGAGTGCACACCCACTTAGCAACCCTCCTACCAAATTCAGAACAGATGTTTATAAATAATTTAAAAATCTATACTGAAGCCAAGGACACGGAGTTCACCAAGACAGCACGCTGCTGTACAAGACACGCTGCTCAAGTTATCTTTCAAGGCTCCTCCTATCTGCACAGTCTTCATTGGCTCTGATAATGGCTAACAAAATCTGATAGCCAAAAATAAGCATTCCTAATGATCACCATCATCCTCATATGGTCTCTCACTATTCTTCTTTGCAAATATTATATAGCAATAACAATAGGAATATTCGGTGCAGACATAAACCTGGAGCCTCATCAGTGCTCTTTTCAGAAAGAGGCTTGCTCAAACAGTTAAAGTATTTACTTAATCTTACCGGACTTTTGATATATATATTCATGAGCTAGGAGAGGATGCACAGGAGATGGCTTCCTTCAGTCACAGAGCGCTCTGCAATCCCGCCCTTGCAATGGCACCATACAAGAAGAAATGTTCCTATCTGCACCATCTCTGAAGTCTTGTACTGCTAGAACAAGAGTATCAAGCACCTCCCTTGAGCAATACAAGTCAGAAATACTCCTAATGACCCATCAGTGCTTTGAACAGCTGTGAAATAATGCTGCTTTTTCTTTCATACAGAGGCATTGAGGGGAGGAGAGAAAAGGAGAGCGAAAAGTCTTTTCATCAGTCATACCACTGGCTTTTAAGGAAGCATGAAATAATGAGGGTTTAAAACAAAGCTGCAGTCCAGCTTCATCCACCCTTGATTTCCCAACTGTTTACTGAGTACTGAGACAGTATAATTCATGGACTTTTGTATCAGAAAAATTTTGCGCAAATGCCATGATTTCCATGCAAATCAGAATTTGGATCCAGTGGTCAGTTTTCATTCCACCAGGACAGAACTTCAATCTGTGACCATAGTTAAATAAATGATGTAACACTGAATGCTGTGATGCACGGTCTTATCCCTCTTGCTCTTTTTTTTTGCATCAAAAGCGGCTCCTACAGTAAACCCTTAAATTAAAAAAAAAAAAAAAAAAAAGGAGATGCAAAACTCCATTATTTTGTTTAAAATCTATGCTACAGATAGAAAGTGGCAGAAAAAAAATATAAAAGTGCAGTGGTATTTCAAGTTCATATAAAGCGTAAGACTAAAGAGAAGGAAACTGTGGAAACCCTACCCGCAACTCACATAAATTCTCTGTGCACAGTGGTGGTGTCTCACCATGCACTGCACAAAGGTCCCACAAGACCAGCATCTCAACTCTGCACCATTCCCTGAGGGAGATGGGCAGCGATCTCTATGCATGCAGTCATGCCATCTTACATTACTACAACTTCTTTCAGACAGATGTGGTCTCAGAGAATGAAACTGCCCAGCACAGACATGCCTTTAGTTGATTAATGATATTGTGCCCTTTTTTCTTTGCTGTATACAAAAAAAATCTGATCCCTGCTCCAAACCATTGTCACTCATAAAGTGTTTTTAGACACTTTAGACACAAGAAAATGTGTTCTATGAACATGCAAAATATTACTTAGAGGGTTTTCAAAAGCTTGTTCTGCTTTTGTTATTTCGGGACACTCTTGTAGCTGCTTTTGCACAGGCAACAAGGGGAGTAAAAGAAGACAAGGAAAGACAGTCAGCCTCTTACTCTGGAAAGTAAACCACCAGTAGCCAGCACCTTGCACTCCTGGCTGAAATGACTACAGGCACAATATTGTCACATAACATCAGGAGAAGCATCACCTTCTGTGGTGGCAGCCACTCAGGACGTGCAGAGTCCTGCCCTTTAAAAATGCTAGAGAGCCTGTCCTTTACCAAAGTTACAAAACACGCTTCATGCAACTGTAAGAAGAATACATTTGGGAAAGGTTACTGGTGCAGTCCCTTACAAAAACAGAAATGGGAATTATGAAAACCACCTGCTAATGCCAAGTACAGGTACTAAGAGAAAAGAGCAGCCACCTCAATGACAGTTTACACAAAACTTTAAATAATAGATTAGGCAAAAGAAAATAGCTAATTTGAGAGGGGGGGGAAGATGTCAAGATAAACTTAACAATAGGCTAGGTTACAAAACAGGATACAGAAACATTAAAATATATTTTTTTTTGGGGGGGGGTGGAGAGATCTCCTTTATAAACACTAAATTAGAATCTCAACTTTAAAAAAAAATAAACAGCTCTTCTGTGGAAAAAAAAAAAAAAGCTTGAAATCATGAGCAATGCATAACCAATGCAGTTTGTACACATTCTCAGACAGCAACTCTCAGAGGCCAGAGACAGCTCTTTCTCACTGTCAGGTACCAACCCCAAAATCCTTGTCTTTTGGGACAGAGTTCAACTATCACTACATGAAAAAAAGGACCGTCACGTAACAGAGGGGCACCGAGGAACAACACCACTCCTTCAGCTATCACAGTAGAAAAAAGTAGATAAAAATTTGCCATTTCTCTAGGTGTGAGAGATGACGACAGCATCAAGTTGGCAAGGAATATATATATATACTCAAATACATAATTGAGAAGGGTAAAGAAGGTCAGGGTAGAAAAAAAACACTTCACTGGGCTGTATTCAATGCCCTGCTCTACTCTAAATCCTAGAATAGAAGTATCTAACAGTCCTAAGTGAGCTAAAAAGTGTTTTTTGCTCTTGCCTCTTACCTGTTTTTTCCTATATTTATAACTTTTCACAGAGTCATTCTGATCCCTTTGAAATCAAAGACAATTTTGTCATTTTCTTCAAAGAAAGCAGTATTTTTGACTTGCATTTGAAAATGACATCCATATAGAACATATGTTGAACACCTAGATAATCAAATTATACTACGTCTATTTTCCAGAGAATTTTTGAATGTAATATATTGCTTGTGCTAATGTAAAACATATACAGATTTCTAAGGAAGTTATTTCCCATTACATTCCATAAAGCAGTTAATGTAGATGATAGCAATTTCCATTAACAGAGAGCTCATTTATCCAACAGACACTTGGGTCACAGAGCACAATTTAAAGCAGCTCAAGAAAAGTACTAAAAAGAAAAAAAAAAATAATCCTCGCATCTATCTTTAGAAATATAAAGGAAAAGAAACATTCTCTCCTTGCAGATACTGGGGTTTTTTTCCAATAAAGTTAAATACAAACACTTTTAAAACACTATTCAAAACACACAGAAAAGTTAACTTAAGTAGAAGTTGTAAACAAAAATAAAGTGTATGAATAGTATTGATGCCAGTATCTTGTGTCACCATACACTTGCATCAAGTACATTTGAAGTGGTGTATCACAACAGTTTGAATAAAGTAAGGTCATGTGGGTTTGGTTTTTGGTTTGTTATTGTGTTGGTTTTTTTTTAAATATAATTGGAAGAGCTTTTGGAATGTTCACCTAAATGTCAATGGCTATCTTTCCCCAGAATACATTCCTTTTAACACTGGCATTGTGAAATTTTAAGACAGATAAGGAACAACTGAACGGGGCTGGTTTAAAGAGTCCTTAAAAAGGGCAGCACTGAGCAACTAGTGTAGTGAAGAGTAAACATTTTAAAAGGAATATGCTTGAATAAGAAAAACAACCACATTGGCTTTTGGTGGGGCTAAGAGGGAGAACAACAATAGCCTCCAATCTGTTGTTGCTTTAATTTTGTTTTGATACAGCATTTAACATCTGTTGTGCATAAGATTCAGGGAATGTTTTCTACAAAAGTTGCTACAAGTTATCACTCTTGTCAGCAGCAGGCAATATTGCTCTAAGTAAGTTCTTGTGGTTATATGCGAGCCTGTAAAATAGCTAGCAGATGGTCTGTAAAACAGCAACAAGTCTTAGAAAATGATCCTTCCTTGTACTTACCGCAATGTGATTAGGAAGAACAAAGGCAATGGACCACAGCACGGAGACTAGTTAACGAAGCTGGCCCCACAGCAGATTAATAAAGGCATACCGAGCCCAAACCAACAGTGATTTACTTTGCATAATTTCCAGAATGATTTTTAAAGTAATTTTCATTTTCTGTAATGTTCCCATTAACTTTCCCTTTGAACAGAAGTGGATTTTACATGTTTACATCATAATGCACAAGTCAGCGGAGCTCCTCTCTTCCCTGCTCACTGCCAGTGCTCAACAGGCTGCCCGGCTTCTCCTGACACCAAGTACATTTCTGGAGACTGTAAGCGAGAAACTACTGGAGACAATTCCCTCCCAGCCTTGGGCTCACTCACATCCATCACCTGTGTTTTTAGGAGCTCAAACTTAGCTCTCCCAGCTGCTGCATCCCAAGAAGGCCATGCCATACAGAGCAGCAGCAATGAGGAAAACACGCTGCAGCACAGACTGTGACAGTAAACGCCTGCACAGCTGGAAGTGTGGGTCTGCTTTGCTGCTTGGAACTACCCAGGCATTTCTTTGATGCTCGTTTGCCAGAGCGCAGGGACTCCTGAGGGGACTGGGAAATAAACAGCTGGGCAAGGGGCCTTTAAGTTACAGCCTGGAAACAAGGCAAAGCAGAAAAACACAAAGGGAGGTTTTGGGTTAATTTAACCAGTTTAGCCACTCTTTCAGGTGACACGTCTATGTGGTTCACAAGGGATGGGAGAGTTCATTTGTGACTTATTAAAGACACTAGGAAAGACCCTTTCAAATAAGAGCTCCTTGCCAGTCTCTCCTTTTCCAGGTCACGGAGGCAGCTGAAAAGTGGAGAAGGTATTTTCAACAGCAGAACATGTCTTCTGTTTTGCTGGATCCTGCACAAATAGCTCCCAAACTTCACGGCCGTCAGAGTACTTTAAACTCAAAATGTGTCACAGGGCAACTTGCATGCCCTAGTGTCAAGTTTCTAACTAAAACCACTATAATTTTACAATTCAATTAAACAAACTTGCTGTGAATGACTTTACCCAGGCCTCAATCCACAATCTGTGAGGGAATGTAATGTTTTCTAGTGACTGGTGCATGTTAAAAAAGAGCATCCTATAGTAATGCATGAGACTTTTCCTTGTGGTGTAGAGCTCTGTTTTTTAAAATTATCTTTAAGACTACTTCCGTAGTAGCTTTCAAACTACACCATGACATAGGAATGCATCCTGGGTGTGCAGGAGTAAACTGAGACCAGCTGGATGCTGAGCAGAAGTGGATGATGGAGGAAAGGGCCCAAGGCAGCTGTGATTCATCCTGGCCCCAGTGATGCCATCCTGGACACAACTGCTCCCCTCCCATGGGGTCTCCCATGAACAAACATGGCCCTTCCTCCCTCCTCTCGTACCACATAGGGCTTAGTTCCAGCAGCCACAACCAGGTACTAGAATTGCGTTGGGATACCTTAGGGATAAACTTTTCTGAAACTAGCAGCATGTAACAACTGGCATTGGTTTCTGCTGGCCTACCTTAGCAGCAAAAGGACACGTCTGAGGCTGCAGGTGTTTCTGTAGCATACAAACACCTAATGTGGCTTTAAGTGAGCTGCCCAGGCTCATGGAGAGCTCTAGAGGTCGCACTGAAATACTCAAAGGGCAATGTACCCTCTTCCTCAGCCTGTTCCCAGGGTCAGATCTGCTGTCACAGCACCACCCTGCAGACCATGGTGTTGGCTACTCCACAGCACAAATCAAGGAAGAAACAACACTCTTAGTTCACATAGTTACATGATAGCATTGAAAGCGTTTCCATCAACAGCTTCTGACCAACAGCCAAAAATAACATTACACTTTCCTTACAAAAGGCTGATATCTAATAGACCAAGAATTAAGATGTACGGAAATAAACTATAAAGGGATTTCATCAGCTCCCAGCTCCTATTTAATACTTCATTATTACCTATTGCTATAGTCATTTTATAGCACCCATTCAAGCTTCCATATTTCATTCTGAGGGGAAAATGTATTTACACACAACAAGTATCCATGAACCACAAAGTAATAAATCTTTTTTAGTATGTATTATAATAAAAGTGTAATAGAGACTTTTTTAAAGCAATGTCACTCCAGGGAACACATTTGAGGGAATTTACTGCCCAGAAAATGTTTTGGTGAAAAAAAAATCATTTAGTCTCTTACAGAATGAGATGGCATTATGAAGAACATTGGCTACAAGTTATTTAAAGTTTAGACAAAGGAAAAACTTCTGCATTCCGTATAACTGTACTTGCTTTATAACTATCAGGAATTATTTGTGCATAGGAGCCCCTCTGTCAAAGAATGCATTGTGATGGGCGCTGTACAGACACAGAACAAAAAGACCACTCTTTGCCTTATGCTAAATAACAAGTTGCAGATGTCATTAATATGGTTTAAAAAAATGAAACTTTAAAAGAAAGCAGGATTTTATGAACCTCTGTATTAACAACTTTTAATGTGAATATTCTGTAAAGTTTAAGATGCAAATCCAAGGCTCATCTATGATTGCAAATTAAATTAAAAGAAGCAATGAGCAAGTAAAGTTTGTATGATAGTCGAGAAACAACCAACTCACTCTCTACTTCTAGCCTTTCCCCACAGCTTTACAATTTTTGGGACTCTTAAAAAGCAAAGCTTAATATTTTTGGCTGGAACTGCGATTGTACACATTACAGTACTTCAGTTGATCTGAAATTTTTTTGCAGGAATTTTTTCTTTTCAAAGCACCTAAGAGATTCCAGGAGCTCTGGCAACACAGGTACCTGTTAGAGACAACCACAGGATGTGTGTCTAAAGAGGGTGAGAGGTTTGTGTGACCACAATATGAAAGTGGTATAAGAAGCTGGAACAGAAAGAGCAGGCCTTTATCCTCAACGAGAGCTTTAGTCCTATCAATGACAATAAAGGTTACTTTAAGCCTTCATATATTTGGTATTCGCCTCAAAGTCATTACATTCGGACAATTTTGGTCAAGGCAAGTTCTCATGTCAGAGCCTCCACAGAGAATATCCAATCACTTTCACTTCTTCTTTGCACTTAGGAAATACAAGAATCCATCTTGAAATGCTTTTGCTGACTTCAGCTGTGGCAACAGAGTACAAGGAACAAATGGTCTATTGCCGTTAGGGTCAAGTACCACAAGATTGGTCTCTGCTTCCTGATCCCATGAATTACGCTGCCACAGATTGAGTAGATGGCATTCCTTATGTCTCTTCCCGCATTACCCATTGGGTTCCCACTCTCACCTTCATACAAACATTTCTATTTCAGCACCAGATTAGCTTCTCCCACATTCAGGGGGCTGTCCACCTTTCTGATCCTACTCTCCTCTCCAAACTACATTCCCTACCAAACAGCTGGCCCGCACCAACTATATCAAAGGTTTTCCTGCTTATCACACTTTATCTGTCAGTTACAGGTGCTGTTTAATGCTACAATGATGTATGTGCTGTTATGTGCTATTTAATGCTACCCATCAGGGAAAAAAAAAATTTAAGACAGATGCAAAGCTCCTCGCCAAGGTGGATCTGGCGAGAAGGAAGATTACACCCTCTCATTTCAGGCTTGGGCCTCTCTTCTCCAACTGCTAAGAAACACTCATATTAACTTTCGGCTACTGGAGACCCTACTAAATCCACTACTTAACTGCAAATAGGCAGCCAAATGCTATTGTGGGAGAAACAAATATATCATTCAACTGCACTATGAAATACATCACCAAACTGGACTTCCAAATAATGTCTGCAGTGAACTCTGCAAGATGAAACAAAGGAGTTCTATCGTATCACTTCTAAATTGTCATTTCATGCTCATACTTCGCACTTGTACACTGCTTTTTATTTCTAGAGACCATAATGGCATTTTATTTAACCAATAAATGCGAAGAGTGACTAACAATATGGAAGAGAATAAAAATAAAATAGTATCTCCAACACTAAAGTAAACACTAAGCAATGAAAGGTTAATGTTAGCTTACTTCAGTGCTGCAACTCTTCTTCCAAATGCCAGTATCTATTAAAATCTGTTCCATTCATAGCTGTACAACAGATCAGAACTATATTATCACAAGATGGATTTAGATTAAATTATGGACAGAGTATTTTTAAAATAAGTTAGCTTTGAGTTAAAGGTAAAATGTATTGAAAACCTGTAAATTGCTTTCCACCTTTCCCTTTTCTATTAAGATGACCAGGTTTATTTTGGGTGGGGTTTTTTATTTTATTCAATACTCTCTGGTATCTTTTCTTGAAAAGAAAAATTAAATAAATCCATAGACAAGTAAGAACTTAAGAGTCAAAAATATGCCAGCATACTGCTGGCTAAATGATTAGGCTAGTTTTCTGGCTGGGCAACTCTTCAAGAATCATTTTCTGAACTACATGAAAGAGTTATTTATCACAGAAGTCAATGCGGCCAAAAGACAATGTGAGGGAGTCACGCAAAAAAGAAAGGCAGCATCAAATCAAAGACTGGCCCTCAGAGCTCATACCACATTTCAAACCATTTCTGTCTGAAGCGCTACAGCATTTCTCGAACTGGAGGAGTAAATTACCAAACACTGAGATTTTGGCTGCTTGTTTTTTCTCATTATTTTCCTCCCCAAATTTCCAGTCTGCACGGTTTTAATTACGTATTATATCCAACCACCACCAGAGCATTGCGCTACTTCATCTTCTTGTTTGTGGGAGTTGTCTTCAAGCCGTATCATTTCTCTTTTGGGATTTCTATTGGAGCCAAGCAAGCCGGGGAGGGAGCGGAGCGACAATGGGAATATCCGGCTTTGCCTCCCGCTGGAAAAACCAGCGACAACAGAAGGGGAAGGGAAGATTCCCCGACACTGGATGACAATCGTCCTATTCTAGGAAGCGCAGGACGAGGGAAGTCATCCTAACAGCTCCAGCGGGTGACTTCTCCAAGAAAACTTTCCAAGCTGTGTAGCGAGCCGGAGAGAAGGGCTCCCGCCACTCCTCATACCTCACCCCGAAGCTCCCCAGCGCCTGCCGCCCCTCCCTCAGCCCCAGCAAAGCCACTCTCGCCGCCCCGATGACCGGACCCACGAACAGCTCCCACCATGGCGACCCGCACCTCCACGCCCCCCCCTCACCTTTTGCTCAGAGGCCGGACCCGCACTGCCACCTTGACGTTAGCCATGGCTCGCCTCACGCCCAGCAGCCCCGGCCCCGCATCGCGGCGGCCCAGCGGCCGGGGAGGGAGGAGCGGAGCCGCCCCAGAGGGGAGGGGAAGGCCCGGCCCAGGCAGCCCCCGCGGGGGCGGGAGGGAAACCTCCGCGGGCGGAGAGGGGGGAGCTTCGGGGGGCCGCTGAATGCCGACAGCGCGGTGAAGGACTCCCCAAAGGAAACCAACTGGGTTTCAGAAGTAAAAAACCTATCGGTCTAACCCTAATCGCGTTTCTTTTCCGAGTGACGTGCAGGCACCCAGAAAACCAGGACTGTTAAAAGTGAAAAGTGCTCCACATGAACTAATTTGACAGTAATTAAAGGAAGATAAGTATCCCCTCCTCACCAGTGCTAAAGGAAAGCTCTCAAGCGTCTTAAATTCCTTTGAAAGCCTTCAATCTTTATGAAGTCTGTATTTATTGGGTAAAATAAAACTTTGAAGCTTCCGAAGAACTGTAATTGAATCATGCAAAACCTCGATAAACATTTTGCTCTAAAACACCAAGTGTTTTTTTTAAAAAATTGCTTTTAGAATATTGTCCCTGTCACTATGGCCGTTACTGTGAAGATGTGAGAGCCAGCAGCACTGGCTGCCCTCATGAGCAAGGTGCCAGGTTCAAAAGACAACTCCTGTTTGGTTTTTGCCAATGTCATTACTCACTTTTAACTAGACTTCTTCTGGCTTTGCATTTCAAAATATGAGGAAAATTAACTGTATCTGAATGTCATATGAGAGTATTCTACAGTCCATTTAAACAACTTGTGCTTAAATTGTCTAATTGTGTACTATTTATTTGTGCTTTTAAGTTTAGGTCTCCTCATGAGACAATTTGCCTTAAGCTCCAGAATCCTTAAATCTAAATGAAAAAGATACCACAATAGAGAAATCTTCCTGAGTGAAGTATGGGATGAATCCTTTGGACCCAACGCTTTTCCTAACTCATAACCCACCATGGAGCTGCTAAAATGAACACCTACAAGCCATGAATCACTGTTTACTTCAACAGATTTATCCCTGAAGACTGAATTGGTACGTCAGTGGCAAATGGTATTAGCTAAACCCTATTACCGTCACCATAGATAACTCTCCAATAAGTGATACAGTAGAAGAAAGTATGCTTGATTCTTTGGGATACAGTAAACACGTATTTGTCCTCACTTCAATGAATTACAGTGAACAAACTAACTAGAAATGTTCTCATCCTACTTCCAGGAGCATTAAATTACAACAGCTTTAATTTGCCTGACCTAAACCATCACAAAGACAAAGTGAGAGAGATGAACGATCTTATTTGAATTTATGGGACTTGAACACCAATTTATATTCCCAGATCCTATCTACTGACACCCTGCTCAAGATAATCCAGGTTGTTTCTATCTTTTTAACTAGCGGCAGAGAGGAACATCCTCCACACCGACACAGTCATCACAGCAAAATGATGTGGTCTACAAAGACTGAAATGGGATTCTCAGAAAATTTCAAATATTAAGTAGACCAATTACAAGTAAGCCAGAACAGAGTGTGCTCAAGAACCGAAGATTTCTTCCTTAATTCAAGTTTTTATGCAACAATTAAATAAACTACAGTGACTGTGTGGGACTGAGCCATCTAGTGGTTACCTCCAGAAAATAAAAGGCTCATTTTCAGAAATTGCAATCAACAGGTAAGATATATGAAGAATTCAGATAATGCGATACATCAGTAGAAAGGAACACATCTGCACTACTTCCGATTTCCTCTGTGTCCTCAATACCAAACTGGATGTCCTCCAAAGACAACCAAACATCTGGTTGTTACTGGTTCATACATGTCCTGCCACTGACATTTTCCAACAAGTCTTTCCATGACATAAAAATGGTTAAGCTTCCAAACTGGAACAATGAATGCTTTTGCTTCATTGTCACTCACACTCACGGAACAAGAGTTTTATTCCATAAGGGACAGTGACAGATGGGGCAAGCAACAGAAAAGGAAAGACTGAAGAATATCACTATCTTAGAAACATGGTTTGCAAATCAGTTATCTCATGCATATCACTGAATCCACTCCCTGCTGTCCCACACAACCACATCATAGCCATAATAAATTGTAACTTAAAACTTGTTTAATTTCTTGGTTGGAACTCCTATAGAAGCATAATCTGGGACCTAAGACTTCACACTGTTCCTTTAATGATAGGATTTTTAAAAACAAAATAAAAACCAAGAGACCGAGATCATGAAAGGCAGTGCTTTTTTTGTTTTATGACAACATACAAAATACACTGTATTATAAAGATACTTAGGAAAACGAAGAGACACTACAGTAAGTGCATTAGAAATACCAAAACAAATTTGCACTGAAGATACAGGCTCCAAGGGAATCCTGTCTAACTATTTCAAAAAGGAACTGCTTAACAGTCTTCTCAGTAGTCTCTCTTCCTGTGAGATATTGCTCATTGTGCTTTTGGTTTTTTGTAAGTAGTTGGAGAACTGGTACATAAGAACAGAAAGATAAAACTACCCACAAAGTCCTTGTTCGGTTAAAGCACAACGATGTTGTTTTCACAGGAGACAGTAACAAGGTAGTTCTTTGAAAAGCTGTCCTACTTGAGGAGGACGATTTGCTAGGTTAAGATAAGCCAAGGTCCAGTTCAGCAGTATTGCAGATGCTGTCAGAACACACTTCTTTTTGCAGCTTGCTCCATTTCAATATTTGGTCTCCCAGCTCCTCCAGCTCCATTGCAAGCAACTCTGTTTTTGTCAAAGCAGTGTCCTGAAGCAGAAAAGAGTTGGATTTCAATCTCTAACCATCCTGTCCTTCTAGCAAGACATAAAAATAACCTAAGCAGAGCGAATACTCCCATATTCTTCATATGGGATACTCCTACATTCCCATATGGTGAGAATACTCACCAGATTCTTTATGATGTTTGGTATCTCAGGGATGCTTCTCAGAGTCTGCAAATGGCTTTCAAGGTTCTCAATGAAAGTGACAGCCTCAGCCAACAACTCTACTACATACCTGTAACCCAGAATGAGACCCCTGCTCAAAAGTTGTGCAGAACAACGAGGATTTTATACTTCCAAGTATAAATTTCTTTCCCCTGTGGGCTTTCTTAGTCCTCCCTTCCAGTTTTATGCAAGTTCTTAACCACCCAATTCATTTCTCTGCAATTACACCTTTTTTATAACTCTCAGGATCAAGTACAGAGGTATTACAGAAGTGAGGATGTGCTTCTTCAGAAACCGGACTAGATTTTTAGACCACGAGAAGGACTATATTTTTAAAACAAGTACCATGCACGCCTGGGAGTCATTCACACACTTGTTCTGAGCAAATAACAGTGGAACACAGACACCAGATGCTGAAGAAACAATTCCTACCTATGAAGAAGCATAATGAATCAAGCATTTAACACACCTGCTTAAAACAGTACAAGTTGTTGTGTAATCTTCAGAAGACAAGACCAATAAACGAAGCCAATATTCATAAAAATATGTATCACTACCTTTCTTGAATTTTGCAATGAGTAAACAACTAGCTTTCAGTTGAGGTTCTGATACCATTTTCAACTTCTATTCTCAATGGAAAAAGTGAATGAAACCAAGCAATTTTTACTGCCTATTAGTTCAAATTAATTTGGACTCATGCAAACAAAACCAATTGTTTTCTATATGCGTACTTGTGGAAAGTAGCTTCAATAGGCAGGCTCTCCTGACATCTGGGCTTTATCAACATCTTCCTAAGAGTTCTCTTCTCTTTCAGTACGGCTTCCAAGTGTCTGTTCATATCTTGCAACATTTCACATTTCTTGCCTACAAAATAAAGTCACAAAGTTGAAACTCTTGTCCTGCTAAAGCAAGAGCAAAAGAACAAAAGAAAGAGGAAGACTGAAAGAAAAACGTCTGATCTATCTCACTGGAGAACTTAAGAAAGATATAATTAATCAGATTACTTTTGTTAGAGTGTATAAGACTTAGTTGTATAATGCAACTTGACTGAGTTGCAGGCACCTCAAAGTCACAACGCCTACTCTTACAGATACAGCTTTGTTAATTATTTTACATTATCTATAGTTTTAAGTAAACTGTCTTTGAGATTAAACCAATTTCTTAAACTATACCACATCATCGAATCACTACAATATATTTCACTACCCTAACACAGTAGCAGCAAGCTGGAATGCTTTCAAGCATCCGTCAAATCATAGTGGGAAAAGTGTGCATTAATAAAGAAATGAATACATATGCTCCCAAAAAACCCAAGTAATTTTAGGGGCATACAGACATAGTAGAAATACACTGAGTTACTGGAAAAGCAGCAAAGTAGCACACAGGCCAAGGGATGCAAATGAGGTTACTGATGATCTTGGAACTCCTGAACTCCACTGACCACACACAAAAAAGTTTTTTGGAGAATGAGTTACACACAGAGCTTCTCCTGAGACAGCAGAGAGTGCAAGTCCAAGTAGTACAGAAGCATTCTTTTGGGGCTAATAAAACACTTGCCACCTCTAGGAGGCTATCCAGTGCAGACAGCTGGAATAACTTCTGGAGCTGTCATGTACTGAAACATTAATCTGCTGATGAAGTCATTTAACACTCTTAGTTTTTCTAAGATACACCAGAACTTACCTAAGTAAAAAGGGTGAACAATGTCTGCTGTCTCCTTTTCCAACTGCAGAACTTCAGCTTTCAGTTTTTTCTACAAGAATAACATCACCAAATGAAAATACATTTTTAACATAATTACCCAAATATTGTTGACCCTCTTGAGGTGCTGGAGAAAGTAGAAAGGGAGAAGACAGGAGGATGGGGAAGAGCAGGTGTGTGAAAGAGTATTTGCATGAAAGCATGCTACCACACTCTCTCAAGAGTTTGGGGCTATTTTGGTCTATAGGAAACAACTGCTTAAACACAGTGATTTCCTGGGAATTTGGGTTGGAAAGAACAGATCCTGCAATTAACTCCTAAACCACTGAAACTCATACCTCCTACAAAGCAGTTTTGTAGCCTATATTCTACTGAAGAAATGCTCACAGCCCCAAGTTATCCATTTTCTGGCAAGGATTGGTTTGCGTTTTTCCAGCTGAGGGAAAAGCTCCCAGCTGTATTTCTTTCCAATTATAAACAAGCACAAGAGCAGATACCTTTCTGTGGCTGAAAGGGTTGTGGTCATTTTTGACTAGGCAAGAGCAAAGACTGAGTAAAACACAGAAGAGAATGACAGACACATCAGCCTCTCCAGACACAGAGAATTTTTGCTTTGTTTCTCTTGATCACTGAGGAAAAAAATAAATCTGCTTCACACATAGCACAGTGTACATTTGTCAGAGAGTACTTTGCTTATGAAACCTTTCATCAGAGGCTTAAATAGCCACCTCACCAGGAGATGGAAACTGTCCATTCCTTCTGCCCATCAGTGCAGAACGATGTCATTTGTTTAACTCATTCTCCAAAAAAGTAAATGGTGATTTGACACACTGCTTTGCAGTAAGGCTTTGTAGCTGCTGGAGCCCACAATGCATAATTTAATAAACACAGGTTTTATACCAGTTTTTCAGTTTTGTACAGTTTTCTGATGCTCAGAAAATATCATTATAAAATACAAGCCAACAGCCAATTCAGGCAGTTAGAAAATTATTCAGGTTACCTCTTGCTGACCAACAAAATAAATGCTTTAGTTGTCTACATAGAAACACATTTTTGTGAATGATGCAAGTCAATCAGAAGCTCTCAATTGTTCTTCAGAAAACTTCAGGTAACACTCCGGTCAAAGATGCAGGCTGCTGTGTCCTTCCAGTTGTACTCAAATCTCTTGTTTCATGATTTTGTTCTTTTCTTTATGGCTACTCAGTCCACTGGGGAAAAAGTGCCAACTGTTATGTGGCTAAATTTATAGAAAAACCACAACAAGTCATGAAACAAGAGCACGCTGCAGTCTGGTATCTCACCAGGTGCCATGTATTATCTCTCAGTATTGAAGTGTTGAGCGTACACTGACAACAGTAAAGGCTGTACCTCATTGATTTCAGCTCGAATGTTTGCCATTTTTTTCATCTCTGAGAATTTCACAAAGCACGGGTCTTCTCTATAGGTTAAATCCAACATCTCCTGTAAAAGGAAAACAGCAGGGAAAAATGCAAACAGCAGCAAGAATCCACAAGCATCTGGAAAATTCTTCAGATTGGCTTTTAACAGCCTAAAGTAACCACTAATCTCTTCCGCTATGCAATACAATAAATTTTATCTGAGCAAGTCATAAGATATATGAATTATTTGGGGAAAATGAAAGTAAGATTTCGTGGAAGGCACCACGAAGAGCACTCTCAACAACTCTGGCTTGCACGCTGCTGGAACGCACCAGAGGCTGTCAAAAAGCCTTCCCGTCTACGCTCCAGAAAAACACCCAGCAGAGGGCACAGTAATTCCTAGAGAGGAAAGGTGCCATCAGCCAGAGCCGTCAAGAGATCCCGCAACAAAATGGAAAACTTCCCTGCTTCAAACTACCAAGTGAACTAAGCCGCGGACGGGACACCGGCCCCTAAAGGACGGGCCCGGAGGGATGAGTAGAGATTAAAACCGCAGCACCTCAGCCCCGGCTGCCCCGAAAAGTTACCAGCAACTACTGCTTTGTTACGCCGCTGTCATTCCCCGCTGTCGCCATTTTGCGCGACCGCTCTCCGCGGCCCGCTCCCAGCCCCTGGGCCGTTACCTGGCTCACGACGCCCGCCTCCACACACCGCGCTAGCAGGGTGGCGGCCGGCGTGGGCCGTCCCGCCTCCCAGGGGCTGGGTAGGGCAGCGTCGCTCTGCTCCTCGCCGCCCTCCGCCCCGTACTCCCACCATAGCTTCAGCAGCTCATTGCTGCCGGCGGCCGCTGCCTCATCATCTCTAGTGTCCTGCAGGCCCCTACACCGGAAGGCACGGCGCCTGGCACCAGCCATTACGGACGGACGGGCGGGCGGGCTGCCGACAGGTTGGGCGTGACAGGAAAGGGAGCCGACGCGTGTCCGGTTCCGGGGGAGCCGGTAAGGGCTTTGAGAGCGTCGGTTGTGGAAGGGCGGAGGCGGAGCGAAAGGAAGGGTGCGGAGGGTTCCTGTACAGGTGGGTTGGGCCCGGCAGGGCCTGCTGCCCCCGCCGGAGCTCCCTGCGGGGCCGGGGTGAGGGTTAAGCGGCCCCAGTAGGGACCGGAGCAGCCGGAGTTGGGGGTGAGGTCAGGGACCAGGGCCTGTAAGCGGGTCATTGCTGGCTTGCCCCGTGCCCGAAGGTCTTGCTGAGCCGCTTCTAGCCGTCGCGCCAGGGATCGCAGCTTCTCTTGGGCTCCTCGTCCCGGCTATTTATATGCTGTATTAAGATTTGTTCCTCACCTCCCGGCTACAAACCTGATGTTAATCCTCTGGCCTGTAACCTGGCCTGGTTTGTCCTCGGGATAAAACCCTGCTGGAGTTACAGGTGGATGTCGTGTGTCTGCATCCAGAGTCGCAGCAAAGGAGTTCAGTCTCTAAATGAAACAAATGTTTCAGAAAAAAAAAAAGAAAAAAAAAAAGCAAATAAAACTGTAGTATTGACAGCAGCTCAGTGCTGGTAGATGCCACTAAAATCACAGCCAGTCTCCATGGAGAATTGCCTTACACTACTGGGCCCTGAAAAAGGCAAAATGTGGGAAGTGTGCAATTTTTACACTTAGTTTTGACTATACTCATTCAAACCACTATAATGAAGGCACTTCAAGCTTGGTAAATCCTTTAAGTTCTAGATGTATAGTTAAGAACGATGAAAACGCAGCAGTGAAATGGTTCAGTATGTTGAAATGCTTGTCTTGAAGACAGTAGATGTAAAATGACTTTTTACATTTGCTTTACCACAGAGACTTCGGAATGCTGTTCTCTAGTGAAGAATAACTGAGAGAAACTGGCTGAAACTTTCATTTCAACTGTGTATGCTTGACAGAGAACTGATAGGATGGGCAATAGTGCATTAAAAGCCCACCTGGAGACAGCACAGAAAACTGGTGTGTTTCAGCTAACGGGAAAGGGACTTGCAGAGGTAACGTAACTGTAGAGGAAATGTAGCTATGTGTGTGCATGACTGATGCTTTTGGAGAGAAATTCCCTCTTCATTGTCATAATGCACTGATACATGTGTGTCTCATGAATAATGATGGGTAATATTATTTCAGGAATATTTTTTTCCTTTTTACAGAGCACAATTTTGCTTCCACTGTCTTCTGACTGAGAACTTACCTGTCAGGGCACTTGCATGCTTATGAGCTTATGCTTTAGAGTGCATGTATGTTCAAGAAGTACTAGTTATGAAGTTTTGCTTTTTAAAAGGCTGCAAACTTGAGGGGAAAATGTAAATTTTATATCTGTTTTGTTACTTAGATACTCCACCGTTTGTCGCGTTTAAATACTTGTGCTATATTCAGTTGTAATCATATGAATAGTCTGTACAGACTGTTCACTGGGCTGAGGACATCATTATTACATCAGAATTCCCTTGACTTTCACTTAACCGCAGAAAAACGCAGAATATCCTGGAACCATAAGTCAATAAACAATTAACAGGGTAGCCAAAATAATTCTATATTGCAATAATTTTCCAAGACTTTTCTAAAATATCTTCTTCCACTGTCCTATCTTCTCTCTTCCCCTTTTCCTCTGTCAGACTAAAGTAGAATCAAAACTACTGGCCTGTTGGCCAGGACTCGCTGATGGTGATTGTCAGTTTTCTTTTTACTAGCTCAGTGCCAAGCGCGGATTACCGTGGTACAGGATGTAAATAAGAATAAGGAAAATTGTTCACATAATTATTTAAAAAGGAAAGCAAGAGAAAAATTTTCCAATCCTACTCTGCTAAAATATAGTTATTAACTAGCTGTAGAATATTTTTAAAGGGCAGGCATGTTTCAGAGAAACACGCAAGAGGACTAAAACATAAATGAGCTTGTGTCACGGTATACTTCCTTCTCCTTTCTTAATTTAAATTCTTTGGCTTTAAAACTGCTCTTCCTAAATGTTAGGCTGTCTCCTTTTTATCTCCTTTCCCTTCCTCAGGTGAAAAAATATTTTTAAAAGTAAGTATTAAGCAAATATTCCAACTTAGTTGCACACTGTGTTGATTGGACATTGCGATATGTATGACTGTATGTAATAGTGATAGAAATTTCAATTAAAATTTTAAGCTGTGTAACTTGAACATTTACAGTTGTATCAACTATTTAAATGCTGTATCTTTTTTCTCCCCCATAGTTTCCTGAAGATCTGCAGAAGCTAACAAGCAACTTAAGGACAATAGACTTGTCGAACAACAAAATAGAGCTCTTGCCACCACTCATTGGAAAATTTTCCTTTTTGAAGAGTCTTGCTCTAAACAACAACAAACTGAGTATGCCTGCTAATTAATATCTCCAAAGATTTCTAAATTAATAACCTGACTTCTCTGATCAGAAACTAAATGTAATGATTTAACTCTCACAGGATGTAAATGGGGACTTTAGTCACCTAAACTGAAATCTTTGGAATTCATGTACAGGAAAAAAAAACCCAAACCCATAAATTCTTCAAAGCTATTGCCAACTTAGTTTTATTATCAGTTTTACGATGACATGTAAGTACTTAAAACTGTAATGTTTCTGTGCCGTGGCTTGTCTGATCTGAAGGTTTAACAGTGCCGGGTGGTTTAGCGCTTGCATAGAGAACAGGTAACAAAGATGACCTGTAGAAAATGTTGTTGGACATTTCAATGTTTGTTACTGTTTCTGTTGGACAATCTTCCAACTTGAATGAAAAATTAGGATGAGGTGAAGAACGCAACTTTTTAATGTGTTTATTGTGTATTATCTGCCTTTTTGAAAAACAAATGTAATGAACACACCTCTTGAACTTCATAGTGCAACTCGGGAGCGCTATGGGTTATGCAGGTGGAATACCTACTTGTGCAGGTAGTATGAGGGATGAATGAACGCCAGCAGAGCATACCTGATGAGGTTTATGTGCCAGTATGATACAGTGTGAATTATCTGAGAACTCACTTTGGACTGAGTTGTGCAATACCTTTTAAAGGGCTGTAGCAGACCCAATGTGTACTCAGTATAACTGATAGGCTAAAATCCTCTCTGAGTAGTGTTTTCAGCCTGGGATTTGAAGACCTGCCTTGTCTGCAGATCATTTATTTGCAGAAGATGGTTAAAAAGCACATCTTTTCAGTGGACTTAAGCTTCTGTGCAGGTATCTGTGCCTTCACTGGAAAACGGGGAGGAATTCTGTGAGAAATTACTGTAATAGAGCACTGTGTTCCGTGCTGAAGCGTACTTGAATTAAATGGGTATGAATGTTTACTGCTCTTCATTTAGCTCATCTCTTTGCTCTGTCATTTATTTCTAGCTGCTTTACCTGAGGAGCTGTGTAAGCTGAAAAAACTGGAAACACTACACTTGAACGGCAATCACTTGAGGCAGCTGCCAGCTGCGTTTGGACAACTTTCAGCTCTCAAAACCCTGAGCCTTTCTGGAAACCAGCTTCGGACTGTGCCTACACAGCTCTGTGGTCTTCGCCACTTGGATGTGGTAGATCTTTCCAAAAACCAGATCCAAAATGTGCCCGACACTGTGGGAGAATTGCAGGCCATCGAACTCAATTTGAATCAGAACCAGGTCTGCTAACTGAGAGATTATGGGCATGTGGATTTTGGACTTAGAACAACCACAGAACATAAGCTGAGTCCATCAAAACTTTATAGCTAAAATACTATTTCTGCTTCTGGACACAACAGATAAGAGGGATCATAACTAGAATTTATGTACTGATAACATCCAGCTGCCTGATTTCACTAACTAACAAATCCTGAATTTAGTCATAGAGAAAATTTGAAGAGCTTTTGAGTAGAAATCTGATAAACAGAAGTGTAGGTTACCTGTCATCATGGAAGAAAAAAAAGTTACTTGGGATTTGTGATCATTGTTATTGTTGCTTATGCATTGCTAAGTAGTTACTGTTCATGTCGTTCATATTTACAACATGGTAATCATTCCATATTAGCCTGAAGCAAGTCACTTTAAGTAATCATGGATCACTAACATTTTAATCCTATTTCTCTTCGTTTTTTTATTTCTGCCAGATTTCCCAGATCTCAGTGCATATCTCCCACTGTCCACGCCTCAAAGTCTTGCGTTTAGAAGAAAACTGTCTAGAACTCAGCATGCTTCCTCAGAGTATCCTCAGCGACTCCCAGATCTCACTGCTTGCAGTAGAAGGCAACCTCTTTGAAATCAAGAAACTCAGAGAACTGGAAGGTTATGACAAGGTTTGTGTCTTTTTTTTTTTTTTAAACAAGCTTCTGGTGAAGTCCTTAGCCAGTACCTCCTCAGAATACTGAGGTTTTACACTGATGAATTAAAGAACAGTCTATTGGTACTGTCACTGGTACTGGATTTGTAATTAACCTCTGAAGAGAATTTTAAGGGTTCTTCAAAGATTAACTAACTTTCTCATAGAATTCAGCATCAGTGTTCTTTCATCAGCATCTTTTGAAGGGTAGCTAGTAACAGGTGTGTGTCTTCACTTGGATGGGACAAAAAACAATAGATGCTTCCCATTATGCAGCACTCATAACTGTTTAACGTTAGTTCATCCTTTACACTTCAGATTTGCCTGTTCAGCACTGTGGACTTTCTAGAACGTTAATGTGAATTACATCAAATGGCAGGTTTTTGTTTGAAATTAAAGCTCTAATGGTTATATCTGGGAAATAAAAATACACTTTAGATGCGGAGTGCTTTTGAGCCTGAGAGCAGAAGCTTGTCTGCTTTCAACAATGAATCTTGTATTAATTTCTGAATCTTAGGATTTTTTGTTTTGTTTTCTTTATAGTACATGGAACGATTTACAGCTACAAAGAAGAAGTTTGCATGATCATTATTCTGACCCTCTGTATTCCCAGTAAGAAGAGTTAGTGACTGAAGCACCTGCTTCCCTAACTTAAGCCAAGACTGATGAAGGTAGATGATCAGAGAACTCCTCCTCCAGTGGTCTGATGTGGTTTGTTAAGGCCACATAGAATAAACAAACTAGAGGCCATGGGTATCAAACTGATGAATCCGCCCAGGGGCCAGTTTTGATTTTGGTGCCACTGTAGCTTTTAACACAACACGTATTCTCCTTTGTCAGGGCTTGTTCTTTCACAGAGAAAGGGAACGAGCATGTCAAAGTTTCCAGTTCCCTTTTGTCAGGAAGGTGACTGTTGATTTGTAAGAGGATTATTTCTTCTGGAAACATTTTTCCCTGATAGCACATGGAAGTTCTACCACCAAAGCAGATCTGAAGCATTGTAGGTCTTGCAGTACAGACACTCTTACTGATTAGGTTTCAGGTTATAAAACTGTAGAAGTTTTTTTATGAAGCACAAATAGTTATGGTTAAGAGTTTCATTAACTGCTTCTGGTAAACAAATAATGGCTTGGGTATCCTTCATTCATGTTTTACTGTGCGGGCTTTCTTTTCCCATAAGCAAGAATTGCACTACAATCCACTTCTGCTTGAGCTGTATCAAAAATGAGGTTTATCTTCTATGTATTCAGTAAAAATGTATATTGCTGGAAAACATAATATTCTTACACTGACTCCTTATGTCCAGAATAATGCTGAAAGTTTTAGTTGTGAGGCTGATGCTGCCTTATTACCAAAAGCACCTAAAACATTTGCAATTATGTAACTCACACTGAAAAGGAAAATGTACTTGTTTATTTTAGTAAATGATTTTCAAAAAAAACCAGTTCAAGTTTATTTGGAGTAACTGCTGCTGTTGTCACTTTTAGTAGTACCAGCCTGTCACTGAGAGCCATCATTTAGGTGCTTGGTCCCATCAGTTGTTGGTAACAGCTGTGCTTCAACTGCTTTGAGAATACAGATGATTTGAAAACACCAACCTTTTGGTAGCAGTTCAGTTCACATGTACACCACACTCAAACAGTGAGGTAGGAGCTATACGAAGTAAGTTTCTTGGCAAAATAAGCATGGAGGTATCTACTTCTAACGAGACTGTCTTAGGTTAACTAGTATTCTATAATTAAGCTTTCCAGCACAAGACAAGAAAGGCATTTGGACAGCAAGCTCCTCTAAGTTGCTGGTGTAATGGTTAAACACAGTGTCTTATGCCATCTGCAGTTAAGAAAAGTTAAGTGACTGCTGTGCCAATCTTTTTCCTAATGTAACTACTGTAATTAAAAGTAGCAATAAGTTGTTCTTTTATAAGCTTCTCAGAAGTAGCTAGTTCTCTGATGCTGTTGCTGCTATTTCAAATCTCAGATAGTAATACTTACTATAAGAGTGGGTTACTTTGGGGAAGAACTACTAACTACCTGTAAGAAGTAGCTGACAGTAGACAATGGTTACACAGCTACTTGGTTTTACAAGGCATAACTAGGGAAGTGCTTTAAAAGGACAACCTGTATGGTACCTGTAAGGCCCTGTAGTCAGAAATCTATTCAGTTTTATACTAATAGACTCCAGAGATTATGACAAGCAAATCCAGGAGTAGTTTAAGGTCCCAGGCTTTTTTTTAAAATTTAGCTCCTTCCACTTGATACCCAAATCCGGTTTGAAGTACCTATTAAAAAAAAAAAAAAACAAAAACAAACCAAAAACAAACTACTATTTACCATGCATGAGATCTCCAAAGAACAGAGTCTCTCAGCTGGCAGATTCCTCTTTTTCATTCACCAACTCTGACAACTGCAAAGGACTGGTCAATACATAGCACTGTTATCAGTACGTATGTGAGGTTGTGCTCTTGTGGGTTTTGGTTGGGTGTTTTGTTGTTTGTTTTGTTGTTTTTAAACGGGAAATACCTGCTCAGATGTATTGATTAAAGAATCCTGATAAACAAGTTTGTCTATTCAGCAAAGATGTGTAAGAAGAGAGAGTAGATCAGAATATTTTTAAATGATGTAGTTAGCATACCTAAAAAAAAAATATTATTGCTTTTGGAAATACTTGAGGAAGTCAGACAACATTTCTCTTATGTTATCACTAGTGCATTTAAAAACCTTCCACTTACTCATTGTTAGGCTCCTCTGCTACCTTGGAATTATAACAGCTACCAAGAATTCTGTAACAGAAAAGGGAGAATCACCATGCAAAGTACTGCATAGTGGTGAGTTAGTCCTGCATTAACCAGATTTGTTCCAGAAGGGCAAGAGAACATTTCTGTTTCAAGAAATAAGAGCTGGCTGATACTTAAGGCACAGTTACTTAGTGCTGTGAGCTAGAACACATGAGGGTAAAGTGCCTTAGTAGAACACTGTTCTGTCCATGTCTGCACTGCATGTCATCTATTAGGTTTATATTGTGAACTTCTTATTTTTCCCTTCTCACCACTCCCACTCTACAATAAGTGACAATATGAAACAATGTAATTACCACAAATAATTATGCTTGCAGGATTTTGCTTTCGCAACTGAGGTAGAAAATGTTACCCTAGTTAACAATTCATCATTATAAACCATTCCTTGACTTTATGTCAAACCTACGGCACTTGCTCTCCAACTTCCCATTTAGTCAATCAACAGGCAAAAAGTGCTTTGCTGTTTCAGGTGCAGCAAAGGTGAATTAACAGCTGCAAGTCACTGCATTGGGTAAACAGCACACTGTTTCATGGTACAGCCTTCACAGAGGAACATTCTACACATTGCTGCAGAAACAGCACATGCAGTTCATACTATAGGTACCTCTGTTAAAAGGCTTAATTAATCCTTCATCAAGAGGTAGGCCAGCTTGAATTTACCAATTATCATTTCAGTGTACCCACAGCACACATGCTGAACTCTCAGAATATGCAGACTGTCCCTATTTTTTTTTTTTGTTTTCATAGTTACCAGGAGAAATATAGTCTATGGTGGTACTCCTTCCAAACCATTTCCAGATATGCTATCCTCCTGCGGCTCAAAACCACTGCAAGGCAACGTCAGTCTGTATTTCCCCTCCACCTCCTCCCCCCAAGACCATTCTGGTAATCCAAGGTTTGAGCATCAGAGAAAAATACTATTTAAATTGCCTTGCAAGTGAAATTGCATTGGCAGTAAATTCTATAACTAGATTTAATCTACAGGACTAGTATTTGCTAGGCATCTCTTACCAATATTTGACTGGAAAGTTTAAGTTATGTTAGTTCTTTTATCATCCTGAAGTATAGTCCCACGTCAAATGGCAGTCTTCCAAAGAAAAGATGGACACATTTCATACTTTGAAGTTATGAGTTGATGATGCAGGGATAAAAACCAGAGAGTTAAAAAGATCTACCCAACCACACCCATTCCTGTGTTAGCATTAGGATTTCTGTGAAATAAAAATAGAAGGGAAACTTCCTAGCTGCACCGTAGCAACTAGTTCTGCCAACTTTTTCACAGACAGGAAACTAAATGAAGACATTTTTAAGAGAAAACAGTTTTAAAACACATTCAGTTATAAAAGTATGTATTTGTGTACAATATATAGTTTAACAATCAAAAGCAGAAACTGTAAACCTTCATTCTTAATAGCATTCAGAAATACAAAGATGTACAAGTGTTGATTCCATCCCATAGATACAGAAATTTAAGCATCTATTCTACAGACAACAGAAAGATAATCCAAGATGACAACTGCGTTGTTCGTGAACATAAAGGCACCAACTCCCTCATGGATTTGGCTCTTGCTGCATCAGAAAGTAGTATTGATACCTTGCTAATACTGATTCTTACAGTCCCAGAAATTATTTCTTTGTGTGGTACTCGCTGCAATATTTCCATTCTGATACACTGATCACAGCATTCCCACAGCCAACATGCTGATTTGTTGCTAGATGCTACAGAGCAGGTTGCACTATTGTAAGCAGAATAAGGTAACCACTTTAATCTTCTGTTCCAGGAAACAATCATAATTAAATAATGTATACTTTGCTTTTGCAACCAGCAACGAATAGCCCTTCAGTTAACCTAAAGTTTCTAATAAGGGGGGAAAAGAAAGTATACAAATCCCCTATGCTTTCTCATGGAAGCAGTTAGACATTTTCTACGCAACATTCTTAGAAATACTTCTTTACTACTTGTGTTTTCAATCACAGTCTTCATTTACTAATGGAGTAGATAATGAGCTTTTAAAATTCATTAGTTTTCTAACAATTACTGGAAGACAGACAGAAGCCTACTGCAGTATCCAGTCCCCTCTAAAGGGCTTTACCTTATTCATGTAAGAGCACTGGCCTATTTATTACATGCAGCAGCTCCATCCTTTGGTCAGGCGTGTGTTGGTTTTTTTGTTTGATTATTCTTTTGTTAGTAGTTTGTTGTGGGGTTTTGTGGTTTTCGTTTGTTTTTTTCCTTTAAATATTAAGTTTTCCTGGACCTGAACCGAGAATGTGCCAGTAATACTGACTGCATTTCTACTAAAACGAAAACAAACCACTTAAAAANAAAACCAAAACCACCCCATAATCCTACTAGTTTTAATTATTCCTCCAATCGATTTGGTTTGAAGATATT
Organism: Nycticryphes semicollaris; assembly: GCA_013400055.1. Classification (NCBI taxonomy): domain Eukaryota; kingdom Metazoa; phylum Chordata; class Aves; order Charadriiformes; family Rostratulidae; genus Nycticryphes; species Nycticryphes semicollaris. The sequence goes on from VXBJ01006755.1 coordinate 82,194, forward strand.
TGTCACCCAACATTGAGCATCACAGGTTAGTCCAAAGCATTGTATTCACCTTTAAAACAGGCATAATCTATTGCTGGGTGAAGTTAAAGTTATATAGGCTGCTTGCAATTTACTTACCAAAAAAAAGTCAAGAAAATCATGGGAATAAATCAAGTTATATTACAGTAAAACCAAAGTGCTTTTCTTCATAGGAAGACAGCTTTACCTCACCTGGTCTGAAACTCCTCTATTCCACAACAGAACAGGAACAATGTACTTGCAAGCAACTTAGACACGTAGTATTTCTAATTGCCAGTCCCAAAGTCTGCAATAATAAACCAGTCAGGAAACTATTTAGAACTGGCAAACAGCTCTCCAATAGGCACTGCTTCCTCCAGACTTGTGACAAAGAAGTTTCATAATAAGCTTCTCTGTTTTCAGTAGGTTTAAAAAGCTCCCCCAAAGTGACTGCTGAGACTCTGCACCAGATCTCAGTCATTAATTTGCACTGGAGAAAGGCATAAACTGAACTCCAGTGAAAACTGGCCAAAATAGACTGATGCAGGATGCAAGAAAGCTGCGTGCTTTTCTACTCAGTTTCTTCCAGTTAAGATACATAATTCAACCATTCAAAAGTTAAATTTTAGATGAGGGGCATAAAATTTTCCATCAAATAAATACTTTAGGGAGATAGCTTTATGTTCTTCTACTCACATGTGCGTAGCGTTCATATCATATTTACACACAACATATTACCAGAACAGCATAATTTCCTGGTCATGGCCTCCAAACATATGTCAATTTACAGTAAAGAAACAGAAACCTTTATACCCCTCCAGTTACATCTACCTTAACAGTTCCCATTGTTAAGGAGTATTTTAAAGCCCTCAACCCACAAGTACTAAGTGGTGGCCTCTTCAATTCTGTAATGCACAAACTCAACCCCAAACCTATTGTGTGGTTTGGACTACGGTAAAACTATGGTTAGCCTGCAAAAGATACAAGTCAGACAATATTCACCAAGTCCCTACTTTAGTGAAGACACTCAACTTATGAGGTATTTTGAACAGTGCAAAGTGCCCTCTCCAACTTTCCACAACTGTGAGTTCAGGTTACCCTGTTTGTTCAACTTCAATAAAGGATTATTTTGAATGCAGATAAAAAAAAACAGGAGACTGGAAGGGGGAATAACACATGCAAGAAAGTTCTCAAAGCCATATCACTTTTAGCCCTGAGCAGTTTAAAGAAAGTGAAGGCAGATGAGTGGGAGGTTGGTTGCTTTCTTGGAGTCAAGGCCACATGTACATGAAGCAATAAAAAAAAAAAATAAAAGAAAGTTAAGCCCTATAGAAAATGTAATGCTTCATTTTTCCCAGCCCCTCATATTTCAGAATAGAAGTTTCACAGATCCATGAATATGGTGGCTTGCAGCTGGAGAGACAGTGTCATTGAACAATGACAGCAGACTTTAATTGTCAATTAGTTTCTTGGCTCTAATGTTGGCTTGCTCAATGCGTTCCCTGTTTGTATCAGCCTGAAAGAAAAAATTATAAGTTATTTGCAGACTTCATTCAAAACAATTTAAAACTGACATGAACTTCTGAATTGCAGGTTATCATCATTATGGTAGATAGAAGGGGAGCAACTTGTATAAGCTGGAGGAATTCCATCTCTCCCAGCAGTATAATTGACAGTATATGCTGTCGATTTTGGCAGATCCAGAATCAGAAGAAATAGTTTTGTCAAAGCATACAGCAGCTTGCCTCAGCAAGTCAGGAGAAATATTAGCAGAAGGGGCTAAAAATTCCTTTTCTCTGAGTGCTTAGACATCTTAAGGACCTCTACAGAACAGATTTGTTGCTATGGATTAGAAGCAGTAATCAGAACTACAAGTGACCCAAGGGCATAAAGTCAGAGTTAGTTTGCTTAGTGCAAATCCCTGATTTTCATCCACACACCCGCCAGTGCCCTAGTGTCACAGTATGGCATCTGCAAGAAAAGCACTGTCTAATTGTTTTACTATTATAAAGCATCCAAAGTCAGTCACAGCATCTGGGCTGAACAAGTGGCAAAATACAATTTTACTGACAAGTATGATAAGGAGCTATGAGATAATCCTCCAATTATCCAGTCTGCAAAGGGGAATGAGCAGCAGGGCCAACAACCACAAGACTTGCCTCTGCCCTCACCATGGGGAGTGGAACTCCTGGTGAGCTCTACCTGTGCCAAGCACTAGGCATTTCACACCTCCATTCTGCAACAGACTCAGAAGAGGACACGGCCAGTTCAAGCCTTTCCCTCCTCTTCTTCCCTTCGTGCCCTTTGGGGTCAAGGGTTGGAGAGGGTAGGGATCTACTACAGAAGAGTGAGAGTTTAATCTGTTAACACCACTCTGGAAACACACTGATCTAACCACTAGATCTTCTTCTAAGACAAAGCCAGTATCACCAGCTTTTATTTGATGTTTATTCAGGCTGGGAGCCTTGTGTAACACTGCAGGCTACCAAAAGTTACCTAGTCAAACCTATGTTTTTCCCAGGTGAGTTGGAATTCTTTTAAAAAAGTAAAAGCATGAACTCTATTCTGAAGCTAATATTACTCTGTTTCTTTATATGATACTGTCCTTTGGAGATTTACCCTCAGCATTTTGTTTTGGCTTCCACACTGTTCACTAGATTTAAAAATAGTTATCAGCAGAAAAGGATTAATTTAAATATCCTGACACTGGCTGCCAGTCTCAAAGCCAGAAATCACACTTTAATTTTTATTTCTGTTTTGTAAAGCCATTCCACACATTGTTACGATTAACCTGTTTTAAGAAGTTAATCTTTAAAGCAATTCCATTTTAAAAAAATAAGAGATCTTACTGAAGATGACTAGCTCCCTGGGCAGATGAGGGCAGACCATGGCCCTGTGCACCTGCAAAACTTATTATTCCAAAGTCTTCCCAGCCCAAATATAAACCTGTTCACAAGTATAAGGTCAGTGAATTACCTGTGTTTTATTTATGTCCAATGATTATAGTCACTTCTTAGGAATTCCAGTAGAATCTTACTATTGTTAAAAATACCTGTTCCCAGTCTCATATAAGATTCCCTGCAATCAACAGTCCCCAGGTTACACCCCCAGTAAATGTTTGTCCTTTTGATCTGGCCAAGTTTAGTTGTTTCCAGAGTAAGCAGTGTCCTGTGCTGTATTTTTAGGTTTCCTGACACTTGGAATTTTCCACTACATACTCAAACACCATGATACACCTCTTAAACCATTCTCTGCAACCTAGAGGATGGTATAGTCTTAATGAGTATTTACTGCAAATACAGGAAAATGGGACAGTGAGCCCATTGCTTGTAACTTCTCAGACAATCTTTAAGCTGAAGGCAGAGAACATCTTTGACACTTACCTTTACATTTATCCGATCTATTTGCTTATTCTGGGCATCAATCTCATTGCCCATATCCAAAGCCATGTTTTTCAAATTCCCAAGAATGTTTCCCACTTGAGCAAGATTTTCATCCATTTCGTCTTCTCTGGCATCATTTGTTATCCTGTTCAAGTAATTAGGACAATGTGTCTAAGAATCAACAACTTGCTTTTCCCTGCCCTAAGTTTCTTTAATAGAAATTGTTTGTGGCACAGTTCTGACAGACAAAGTATACAAGCCAATTTTTCCCTGTTTTAAAAACCTTATATATTTCCAAGCAAGTGGCCCACCAAAAAAAGGTGCTAAGTTACCTGCTATTGGAGCTAACTTAGCCTTGGAATTAAAATAACAGCTACCAGATGTAGTTTAAAGACTCAAGTTTGTCTCTAATATAGTTTATGACAATAAACTTGATATTTTTAACAGGACTCTGTAGTTCTCTCATCCAGAAACAAAATTACATCGCCACTAAGGAGAGGAAAAACAAAAGTACAAGCTAAACACTACAATATTGAAAGTGCAGGTGTCTGCCATCTCCTCTCCAGGTAGTAATTTATTTACTACTACTTGGAGGAATTCTTACTATTTAGCAACTTCACCTAAAAAACATCCAAAGCCGAAGCTGACAACTGGTAATTTAGGATTTCTGCATTTGAGATGGAGAATTACGAAGCAAACCTTGTAATATATCCACCACTTGGTCCTCCAGAAGTCTGAGGCTGCTGCCGATTTATACTTCTTGGCTGCATGGATATGACATGATCTGCTGAGTTCTCTGTTCCATCTCCCCAGGTTGCTCTGTATGCCTTGCTGGCCTCAAAGTTCTTCATCCTACTCCATAAAAATAAAAAATCTGAGCCTCTACACAGAAATACGCATTCCTGACTGAGGTTCTGTATTAATCTAGGATTTTCAGAAACAATTGTCTTGTGCCTGAAAGATGACATTTTTTTATAGACAAAGCCTTGTCTATACAATAGAATTTCTTATATCAGGATAGTACAAACATAACTGAGTTACTCCAGGGACAGTGATTACTTTGGTCTTAAGCTTTAATACAAGTACAGTAGTTTCCTTAAACTAACATATTTTACCAGCAGAGGGGAAGTTTATGACTGTTAACAGGAAGCTCCCACTGTCATAAGATAAAGTTGCATTTACAACAGAAATTAGTCTAGAGTCAGAATTACTTTCCATGAAAGAAATGGGTATGAAGGAAAAAAACCTCCCTCGGATACAAAAAGCTATACCACACGAAAAACCCTATTCATCTCTACTAGTTTATTTCTCAATTTCTATTGCCATGTCTTTCCTTTTAAAACTAATGTTTCTCAGGTTAATTTTGATTATGGATTAAAGAAATCATGTTTAAAAAGCTCTTTCATTCTGCAATTCAATTGTATTAGCTCCATTAAAGTGACAAATCAACTTACCATTGCACTTTTAGTGCATAATTGAGAAGAGAAAAAAAAAAATTAAAGAAAGCACACTGACTTGATACAAGACTTCATGTCACAGCAAGACTCTCAAGAGTCACAGACCCACAAAAGAAGGGGAAGAGAGTCTATAACAGAAAAATAACTGATTTAAGTTGGGGGCAACTCTCACAAATCCTAAAGACTGTATTTCCAGACGACTATTCTTATGTTCACCTTGTTTGCTGGCATTTTCATGTTTAAACTAGATATTCCATACTCCATTGCCACTTTTCTGCTTCTTTAAAAGGCTGTCAAGGAAAATCTGTAGTGTCTTTCAGTACGTCTAACTTTACCATTACAGATAATCAATTTCTGTATCTGTAGTGCCTTTCAGTAGTCCAGATATTTCACACTCAGAGGTGTGAAATTAGTTGTAATGACATGTTCTCATTCTTCTGGCACTTTTGTAATCAAAAATGGGAAATCATATTTCACAGGTCAGATCCTGTGAAAAGTAATCTAGTAGTAATATAAAAAGGGGAATGGAATAATTTCTCATTTCATAATGGAACTGTTACACCCAGATGAACCCTCAGGAAGCCTAAACTACTCAATTCTAGCTCCTTGTGGATACACAGAGACCTCTTTAGGTTTACAGCAACTAGATCAAGCATTATTTTTTAATCTTATTCATACGAAAGCCACAACAGCAGGAGAGCTGGTGTGCTTCTGGATTAACAAAATATTAGGTACTGGAGATAACTGAGGAATTTACTGAACGAAAACAAGTGGCCTGAAAACTATTTGCATATCTGCTATAGACAGCTAGAAACAGAATTGTTGCTCAAACTAAATAGTTAAGAACAAAGCTTCTCACCACCTGATTTTTTTTAACAGCTGTTTTTCATATTATGTTTGTGAAATACATTCACTTCTCATGTTTCATTTCTGTAAGACAATTTATACAGCCCATAAAGCCAGCAAGGGTAAAAGCAGGTTTTGATTTCCACAGCTAATACAATCTATAGTAATTTACATGTTCCATTCACATCAGTATTACAACACATCACAATCACAAGGAGACCTGCATGCAGACATCATGCATGTGCCAGCACGGATCCAACAGAAGCTTCACTTCAGGCAACATGTTAAATCTACATTAGCACTAGTAAAGACTGACCTTGTCCTAAAATCGGCTTTCAGCAGTTATATGAATACAGCTTCTTATCCTAGTCTTCATTTTTAGAAAGCAAGAGTCAGTGTTAGGAGAGAATGAAGAAAGAATAGTAAAGACCAGCAAGCAGGTAAACTGTCATTAGTACATAGATTATAGAGCACTGCCAGTATTTTGTGTTTTCACAGTGTTTTTATAAATAACCTAAGCCTAGGAGAAACAGGAAATGGAGTATTTGTCAGCAAGTGTTCCAATTTAGCTTTATGGAAAAAATTAAAAGTTTCAGAGATAACTGGGTAACAAAAAACTGTCAGAAAAATTGATGTATTGGTAGGTATATGAAAGGTGTTCACAGTTCTTGTCATTGCCCTCTACTTATCTAGCAGATTCTTCTGCACATTACTGCTCATTTTTATATACAAGTTATTTCTTTTGTAATATGTGTATTTGGGGTGTCACAAGAGTTCACAAATTCTGAGCCTGCTTAGTGTCAATAAGCTGCTCAGCATCAGTGAAATAAGACTCTCAACTACAGAAAACAAAGACTGAGTGTGTCAAACTGCTCAAAGTCCATCAGCTTGATAGAACTAATACAAAACAGTAAGCACACCTATCCAGGGGCTGGGACAGAAATATCTGCCTTTTCAAGATACTTTTCAAGACCTTCAGCCTTAGAAGCCACATTCTAATACTTTGAGGATCATTTAGGATATTCTGTTGGATAAGCAGACCCAGCTACACCAAAGATCTTTTACCTAAATTTCTGCTCTCAGTCAAGTGGTAAGGGTTTTCTTTTCCTCATGCTAGAGAGCTAAAAAGGAACACACACACACTATTCACTTCAGTGGTCACACTCTTAAAACAACTTTTTTGTCCTTCATTTGGAAGAACCATGATCACATCCAGTTCACCCAAATCAATTTAATACTTTGCTGCTTAAAGCTAAAGCTAGCACATCTCCAAAAAAGAAATAGTGGGTTTTTTTTATAATACCGATTCTTGATCTTTGTTTGGGTGTTTAGAAGTACAAACCAAGAGCCATACAGATTACATGACTTTGGTATGGCACTCGTAACATTGGTGTTACAAAGGTACTGTGAAGTGGGTCACCAGTAAAAGATTAAAGCTTTAACACCAACATCCATTCTCCTACTCTCCTCCTCCCTAAACCATGAGCATTTTTTAAATGCCTAGAGAACCAGTATTACCTTCCTTCTCCAAAACAGTAGTTTTCTTGCTTTTAGTTTAATACAAAAGTACTTTTGTGAAAAGGGGCTATTTGCAGTTGAGCTTTTAACAGACAGGCATTAACATATAGCTATTTGCACTCCAATTTGGTCTCATCTGTATGGACATTGATAGTATTCCACTAAATATGAGCTCTAAGGAGATTAGGGCACAGTTGTGCAGTATGTTATACAACAGCTACGTTTACTGTTAAAGAGGCACAATATATGGTTAGGTGCAGTTAAGTTTTTGCTGCTCTCGTGCAACTTTAAAAGGGTGCAGCTCTACAAACCAAAACAGTCAACTTCCCTAGAGATTCAGCAATTTCTAAGTAGCTCTTTTATTTAAGAGACCTCCTCCGAGTATATTCTAGAACTTCAGACCCAAGTACCAATTTAACTGACCTGTTACAAGGACAGACACAGAGCCCACAGCATTTATTGAGCTCTGTCAGTGTCTTCTCAGCTTCTCTCATATCCTTATTTATCTGGTCCATGCCTTCTTCTATGCGCTTTAATTGTTCTAGAAGAGAAACAAGTAACCTGAATAAACACAGACTGGGGGAAGGTAGGGGTGGGATATTAACATTTCTTTCAAGCAGGAGCCTACAAGTTTCAGTTCTATCTTTATACCAAGACTAATACCTGTTTCCTTTCCTGCCATCTGAGATTATTTTTTTTATTTTAGGAAAGTTGATGATATACAGTGATTCGGTTTTGTTTACTACATTAAAAATATTTTCCCTGTCCTTGAAGCAGCACTTCTGTTGTTGCTTTTAGAGTAAATGCAGACACATACATGCTACGGTGGAATGGAACAGCTTCTGTATCATAAAAGCTGTATTACATTTTAACTATCAGGGTCTCTCAGCTACTTTAAAATCTCTTTTAAGTACTACAAACACATGGGAATAACCAATTAACAAATCTAACTTTTCATATAAGTAGCCTTTAATAAGCCTTTAATTTCAGCAGCATAAAATTAACCATAAAATTGATTTTTAATGTTAGAGAGGAAGAAGAAAGAACTCACCTCCCTGTTCATCCAGCATGGTGATAGTTTTGATGCCAGCATCTTGAGACTGCAAAAATAAATGTGCAGATATAAAACCAGATTTTAATACATCAGAAGATTCTTATAGTACATTTCATTAGCCAACCAAGTTCACATTAAAACACTGTGTTAGCATAGCTTTACTACAGAAGTTGTTCCTAAGTTTCAAATTATATCCTATATCAGGCTGATAATAAGTCTCATCTGTTAACCTATCTCAATTAGTGGATTTTTGGTGAATTTTTTATTTTACATTACAACAAGATAATAAAGCTTATTGTAGTCATCATTAAATGACGACAATGTCAAGCTAAAAAAGTAAACTTAGCTGTGTCTTGTTTTGAAGAGTGGCATTTAGTTTATTTCTACACCCTTCAATAGGGCTGACAAGGCCTCTCGTCCTGGAAGCAGAATAAAAGAATCAGAAAGATAAGTAGCTCATCCCTAGATTTAGAACCAAGCCAAAGAAGTCAGCAGTGAGGAATATAGCATGGTACAGCACTTTGCTGGCTCTAAGCCTTGAATCTAGCATGCAAGTTGTATCCACACTTTCCTGTAAACCTGCAGCATAGAGTTGTCTGCTAGGAGTTATTCTAGCTTCTATGCATTGTGAAACTATGGTAACAAGAGAAATTATGTTGGCTCATTAGATGTTCTTAACTTTTGTTTGAGAGGTATTTATTACACGGTAGTGATTCAAATGCCTCACTGATAACAGTAGCATCTTCAGTCCCAGAGCAGCCTGCCACCACCTGGCCAGTGAGCACAGGCCCTAAAGCAGCAGTGACCAAACACTTCAGGACACTTATTCATTGGATTTTTTTTTTCCAGTGTTCCCACACTGACAACAAATTGCCTTAAGTCTTCTGCACTAAAAGTCTGGACACTAGCTTCAAACGCTTTACTGCTTAGTCTCTGGATTCCCATTTGTTTATGGCATAGCCAAGTACCAGCAAAATTGTCTTGCTGAATCAGTTAAGCTTTAAGTCTACCAAAGCTGACTAACAGCCACCTTATCTTACTCCTTACCAACACGATGCTCTATTTTGTAAAGTGACAGCATCAAAAGTAAACTTTTAGTCATTTCTACAATGGGGCATGCAAGCCTTAAGAGTGTAAAGGAACAGATTGCTTTGTCACCCAGCCAATGTGACCTAGATAAACTCAAAATACAAAGTATTTGTTTCAAGTCATGTACACAGGTGTTAAGTTCCATCATCATACTTTACTGTCTTTAAAGTTACAACTGATGAACAGATTGTAAGATGTAAGCAGAACTATTTTTGTTCAGAAACAAGAGCAGCCCTACCCCTCTACTATACCACCCAACTGAGCCCTACCCTCCTCAAAGGCATTTTCACACTGCTCACAAGCAAGTGAGCTAAAAGACAAATGGAAAATATTATGAGAAGCAAGTGATGCAGCCACCAAAGCTGTGACTGACCAGTGCAGAAGACTGATCTGTAGCATTTGGAAATTAGGCCATTTCGCTAAGAAGAAAACAGGTAGAAATGCTATTGATCCTCTGTGATCTGACTACATAATGTGAAGAACATTAGGCTTAAGTCATTCCAGCTCTACTACTGAGTTAAGCCATCAACTTCTAGTATTGAGAAAAACAAGTAGTGATTAAGATCATTTTGTGATAGTTAACAGGCTGCTGGTTATACTTAAACTAATAAATCCCCAGGGAATTCTAAAGCTTTTCCTTACCTCAATGGCCAAGCCAAGAATCCTTCTTGTGCTTTCCAAAGACTAGAAAGAATTATAAATGAGCATGTTAACAACATATCAGTGTCTGAAAGTAGTCTTTACCAGTTCATTGCAACTAGTATACAAAGATGCATCAGGCTGTCTATATGTAATACACGCTGCAACACAGTCATAGCAGTGGCACAATCAAGTTTCTTTCAGCAGCTAGTAAAACCTTGGGCTTTAGTATTTGCTTATCATGCTGGAAAGTCTTCATAAAAGCAAATAAATATATTGAGTTCTAGTTAAATAAAAGAAGTCAACACAATTAAAAATACTATAGCTACCCAGACTGCATTGTCTCAGTAATTGTAACTGGGTGATCAATACTCAGTCAAGTAGGTGGCTTTACCATTCAGAAGTTTAAAATCATTCTTAATTTTAGGAGTAGTCTTCAGTCCAGTATTTACCAAGTAGAGTGAGAGTATAAGCCCATAAGCTGGCAGAAGCACTACCCTAGACTGTCTTTATTTTTAAAAAATACTGCAATCTTGGCAGGTAAGTACTGTAATCCCAGATGGCTTCCTATAATATTTACCTCATCAGTGACCTGGTTGGCCCTCAGCTGAATTTCTTCAGGTGATAGTTCAGCCATGATGAGGAGCTATTCCTGTAAGTAATCACGTTAAAGAGAATCTTCCCCCTGTAATAAGAAGTACCAGGTAAACATCAGAAACTAGAAGACAGAATGAAAGCTTGTATATTCTGCTTACTACAACAGCTGATTAGGACTAGAACATGCTAAAAGAGTTATGTCATATCAGCTGACTAATTGAGGACCTAAGAGAAAGGCAGGAATGATAAGTATGTGAAATAGTTTCCTTTCCAAGAGCTGGCTTCCTAAACATTTTTGCAATATTTTATCTATTGTTAGTTAAGTTAAAAAAAATAAAGCAGGAAACGAAGTCTTAAAATAAAAAAAAAAAACAAACTTCTCCGCATTAAAAAAAGTGCATTGTTTACCCAGCAATCCAGAAAAATCATTCATTAAGGCATTTAAGTTACTAGAGTAAGCTTTAAGTGTTCTCCCCCTTTCCTTTGAGGGATTTCAACAAACAGAAGGGGAAATACTTTCACAGACCGAGCACCACCCGAAATGATTCCAGTAACGCTCTAGAAATAGTTATTCTTATGTATGTTGAATCCCTCAGATGCAAAAGAATCTGTAAAATTTCAGATCTTATGTCTGCAACGCTAGGCAAATTTGAAAACCTTTGCTTTCTCATAAGGATAGGCTCAAGATTTTTATAACTGAAGTCCAAACACACCATGATTTAACTTCTGCTATAAACAGGAGTTATATTTTTGTGCAAAGGCACAGGAGGAAAACGCAAGCCCACCAATAAGCACATTCTTATGAGAGCCAGGCTTTTTAGAGCTAAAAACTCGCATTTTTCTTGGAGGAATGGTAATAAAGCTGGCAATACTAGCAATGGGAAAACAGAGCTCCCAGGCTGTAAAGAACTCAGTGAGACAGCACAAAACTCAAGCAACAAGAAGATTTTTTTAAAGGAATTTTCCCATTAATTTTAGACTAATCCTTGCTCTTCAACATGAGTAGCTTCCAATTATGTTTGTTATCCATTGAGATCATTCCAACATCTTGCTTAACAGATCTTATGTTCTGTTCTTCCCCTACAAGATCAGTATTTTGGAAGACATAACACAAGTAACTGCTCCTAGATGGGCAAATTAATGCTGATTCACTCAGCTGTTAGCTAGAGAATGAATGCTGTTCACAGCTCTCTGCAGAAGGGTGGGTACCTCTAGGAGTGACCTGAAATCAGGACACCTTTACAGTCTTTCTTTACACCTTTACTTCAGAATTTAGAGAATAATTCAGCAAGTCTGGTCTTTAGCACCTGACATACCTCCTCAGCCTAAGACTATGAAGACCTATAGGATGTTTTTCTAAGTAACTGTCAATGCAAGTTTGTCTACTTTTTTAAAATGATGGCAAAAACAAGGCCTCCAATATCTCGGTTTGCAGAAGTCCAATTTAACTACGTAATCAGTGACTCATTTTCATTAGCAGGTTTAAGCTTCTTTCACAAAATTTATTTAGGGCAGCTCAGTCCCCCACCTTTGAACTTGGGAATGCCCTTCAAGCTGCTTTGCAAAGCTAAGGAGAAGCAAACCAAGGACAAGGAGGAAAGGGCCTATTTTCACTGAATTAGATTAAGCACAGGAAAATGACCAAGTAGTTCTTTGATTAAAGATCTCACATTTACTAAATATGCAGAAACACAACAACATATCAATTTCATAGTTGTTCTGAAAAAGCAGTATCTGGTTTACTGTATTTGTTGCAGGTTTGGTCAGCCTTTCTCTACTTTGTGTGTCACAGAGTCAGGTACTTCTGCAGCTTGGAGCCATAAAACATCTCGTTTGGGACAGCAAAAGGGAAAGCATACCCCCACCCTGTGAATACAACAGCTTCCCAAGAATCCAATCGTAATTGCATAACAGGGCCGGAAACACAGATGTATTCCCAGAGCAAGGCAGAGATTCCTTTTTCAGCAGCCCTGGTGTCCTGCTTCCTCTTACAGCCATGGGTTCAGCCTTCCCAGGAAGTCACACACCAGCACAATCACAACTGCTGGCCACATGACATAATCCTGGCTCAAAAGCTGTCTCTGAGTGACCCCAGAGCCATACTGCAGCCAGCACTACACACTACAATACCAGCTTCTTTGCTTTTGAGGCAAGGGCATGACAACAATAGTATGCATAAAAAGGATTTGTTTATAAATTCTTTAGTGGGTAATGGCACTTACCCTTGAACAAATGCTTGCAAGTACATTATACTATTACTTTCACATCAAGAAAGCACCCATAATCTGAAGAACGCATACTTGATCAGGCCAGTTACTGAGCTTTGGGTTTCATTCAATACAGCTAGAATGTTGTCCTGTGCTACTAGAACCGCAAGTACAGCAAGAAGCCATTGAAAACCAAACCAGCAGTGAGATTGAAAGAGGAGGAAAAGGAAGGAGACAACAGCCAGCACTTCCACCTCCCAAGCTAGTAATTCTTGGTGGTACAGTTTGTAAGGTGATATATTACTGGAAGCTGACAGTCATGAATTAACTTCAGGACTGAAGCTCACATACACTATACTAAGTTCACCCTGGCTGACAACCATGATATTAATAAAGTCCTATGAAAGATAATGCTGTGCTGAAATTTTATAGTACTTACATAAAGAGCCATAGCAACTACATAAAGCAGCTTCTTCGTGTACTATTGGCTGTCAAACTATTCTCCTCTCCACCTGTGTCCTATTTACTTTAGCTCATTAAGGAACTAGCAATTCATTATTTGACATAAGTTACTACTAACACACTAAACCAGAAAGTATCTGAAGTTGCATTTGAAACCAGGCAATGGCTTGAAAACACAAGCACTTGCCACAGAATCTACCAGTTTTAAGAGCTGAGAGAGAAGCTTTGCATTCCCCTGGCTTGCTCACAGCTTCCTGAACAAGCACACCTGGAACTTGTTCCAAGGAGTTCTATGGAAATCCACAGTATTGCTTCCACTTCCCCCTAAATCAATGGCATTTGGTCTTGAAACTGTTAATTGAACTAACACTGAGAAAATCTAGCTGCAAGATAAGGAAAAAACCCTTCTACACAGCAGATATCCATGATAGAGAACAGTTACTTCCACAAATCCTCAGAACTGAGGTATGCACATGCTTATCCTCTGATGCTCACATTTGGACACTTGCAAGAGGCAGAATGCTACAAGATGGAAACAATCTAAAGTAATAGTTCATATGTTCAATTTACAACTGCTAGGGTAACTGACCTCTATGGGAGGAAGCTAAATAAAACCACTCCGAACACTTGGCTAAGAGACAAATGTTCTGACAATCTTTTATCACTGATAACAGGGTACATGTACTTTCTGATCATTTCTTGATGTCTTATGTCACTGCAAACAGTGACAGAACCTTTTTTTACCTTTAGGCATCCCAGCGAGCTTACCCACCTTCATTTTTCAGCCACTGCCATTAGAGCTATGTAAAACAAGATAGCACCTCCTTAAGGCAGGCTTAAGAAAGCACGCTCTTTGAAGTACTTAGATTACAATATCTGTTTAAAGCTGAATATCCAAAACTGATGCATTAGACTCCACAAAGCCATACTTTTATTCCTGTTACTTCCTACAACTTGGTGGGCCAGCATTGCTTTTGTAAACACACACATAACCTGCTCAGTCGCTCTCTGGAAGTAGTGAGTGCCATGAGGCAGAACCGAAAGCGATATCCCCTAGGCAGTAACAAAAAAAAGACTTCTCACCATACAGCATTTTGTATCATCCAAAAATGCACACAGAAGTAATTGAGAAGAAACCAAACATCTCCAGAAAAAGCTTGTTTCCAAAGATGGAGATACACACTTGAGAGCCGTGTGTCTAACTGAAATAGCTGGAACATAGCACATCCCTGTGTCGCAAGACATCTCTAAGTAGGTTAGAACACCCAACATGAGGCCATTTGAAATTAAATGCTAACTTGCTAATTCCAACAAAACACAGTGCACATACATAAAGAAGAGATACTCATTCCTCTGTTGTTCTGCCTAGTAATCATCAAGCACCCACTGAGGTATCCAGCTCTTAAGTTAATGGTATATGACAAAATAACTTTATATCCAAGACATTAAGACTCCTCAATAAAGACAAGATATTCAGGTGGAAAATGCTTGACATTGCTAATGTGTTCCTGACATGTATTGTTATTATAATCTAAGATTTGCTAAGGCAAGCTTTTATTTGAATATCAACAATCAATGCTCATTTTCTTTGCTTTTCCTCTTCTACAATTTAAAAAGCCCTAGCCAAAAAATAAACAGAAGAATAAGAGAAGTCTACAAAAAGATTTCATAATAATATTACAACAACATTCTGCCGTTTTAGTTTATTTTCTCTCTAGTGCAGCAAGTTTTAAAGAAACTAATGTACCTAAATACAGAGCACCATTGCTTTAAAGAAGGATGTAATGTCAGCTGTATTTATTTTTTGTTATCAAGAAGTACTCTGCAGTATTCACTGAGTCACCAGATTACAAGGATTAAACTTATTTAGTGCAACTCCCCCTCTATCCTTCAAAAGGTTGAAACCTTTAACCCCTCTACCCAGGAAAACATGGTACCTACAGACTATGCAGAATTAAGCTCGCTACAAAAAAACATTTTCTTGAAGTACTGGGCCTCATGAAACTTTTCTACCAGGAAACTTAGACAACATATTCTTCATCCTAATACCACTCTCGTACAAGAAGATTTATCAAGAAACAAGGGAAGCAAGGAAATAAATGCAGAGCCTGCAAATCATAAGATTTTGTCTTTTCTGACATGTTTTACTGTTGAGATTGTGAGCACAGAAAAAGTTCTTTGAAATTCCAACTCTGACCACAAGCTTTAGACGAGATTTTATCTCTTCACAAGACTATACATATTGCACTAAGCCATCCAATAAGCTCACTAATATAATACATATTAAAATTAGGATATTACTCTCCAAGACAGTTGATGATGGATTAGGTTTAAGTTACTTCTATCCCTTAGGCAAGGGGAACAACAAG
>VXBJ01006757.1:12156-28235 GCA_013400055.1 Nycticryphes semicollaris
GAAAAAGGAAAAAGAAAAAGGAAAAAGAAAAAGGAAAAACAAAAAGGAAAAACAAAAAGAAAAATAAAAAGGAAAAAGAAATAAAGAAATAAAGAAACAAAGAAATGTTATGACGCTTTGAGTTTCCTGCTTATTAACCAGGCAATTTTCCAAAAAAAATGAATTTGCCTTGGTGGGAAAAACTGGGCAGTTGTCAGTAATTCAGTATTGGCACGGTCCTGTTTGGAAGTTGCAACAGTGGGTTTTGTTGCGTTCATGACACAGCCAAAGGGGGAGGGCAGAAAGTAACTCAAAACAGAAACGGAAGATGAAAATTAAGAGTGTGAGATATCCCTCATTTGAAAAAGAAAAAAAAAAACCAAACCCAAAAACCCAAAACAACAGAAAACAAAGCCCCAGCAAAAACTTGTAACTTACTTTGAGCAAGGAAAAGCTCAGTAGTTTGCAGTGGGTTTGTACTGCGTCAGGGGGTAAAAAGGGTAATTTCGGCAGGAAAGGACCTGAATTCCTGCACTTTTCTAGCACGTGTCCAGGGACACACACACACTCTCCAACAGACACAGCAGCAGATGTGCTTTTACAGGATTTCAAGCCAGCACTTCGTTAGGGCAAGCACAAGCACCCCCTGCTTGGGGAAAGAGCCACTGTCCCTCTCTCCTAGCCCCCGGGCTGTCACACGCACGGGATGGGAGCAAGCAGGGCAGGCGGCTGGAGAGCTATGGGTGCAGTTGTCTCCACTCTTCCAGGGAGACCCCTCGGGAAGTCCAAACTCACATACCTTCTGATTCACGTACCTGCCCGGCTGCTTTCCGACTGATTTAAGAGCGGGTTGATTGATAGCCCAGACGTGAGGGGGCTTCCAAAAATATGTGAGGAAGGGAGGCTGAATGTTGAACCTGCCAGTGAGAACACCTACATGGCAAAACGAGGAGGGAGAGAGAGAGAGAGAAATGACTTCTCAAAAGTACAAGAGGAAAATAACTTCATTATTTCATCTCCCCTTGAACCCAGCTTGCTCATGAGAGAGAGTGTTAAAAATATCTCCTTGGAAGTCTCGCTAGACAGTTGAAATCTTCCCAGCCCCGTCTCGGAGCCAAGAGGGCTGAATGAGCCGTGTTAACACCGAGGCTGTAAAACTAACTCTCTCCTCCCTGTAAAACACCTCTCACAGTGAGCTCCCGACAAAGGACAAGGCTCCATCTCCTGGCACACACACAGCCCACCCAGCTGGGACGCACGAGCCCTCCCACCAAGTTATCCACGCTGCAGAGCGAAGGTAGGGCTGGCACCGGTGGCAGGATCCCCCTGAGCAGCAGGGGACGAGCAGCACGGGCAGGGACAGCCAGGCCTCTGCTACCTGAGTGCTGTCTGCGCTCCCCTTACAGTCACTGGAAAGCAACGCGTCCTTCTCAGTTGCAATTTTTCCCACCCCAAAACAGGCTGCTGTGAAGCAAAATTGCCTACATCTCTCTACCAACCCTAAAGGAAGCTGCAGTTGGCAGCTCCCCTCCGAAATGCAGGAAGAGTAGCTGTTCCCAAGTGGAAAAAGCAACCCTTCTGTGCCCACTGCTCTGTCACACGCTCTCCTGGATTACAGTCCCTCTCCTGGCCCTGATGTTCTTACCTGCGTGGTGGAGACCGAGGAGGAGGAAGCCGGGATGGTGCTAGCAAAGGGAGACCGGTTGAGCTGTGGGAGAGACGAAGTACCCTGGTGTGCCAGCAGGCTGGAAGAGAGGGGTGTACTGCAGACAGCTCTGAGCACTCCGCCCCCGTGGGAAATAGGGTCCTTGTTACTGGTGTAGATCCCTGCAAGGGGAGGAGACGCCTTAGAGAGCCACACTCCCCTCCCGTGGCCTGCAAGCAGCTGGTTTTCTGCGGGGCTTGATCTCAGGAAGGGAGGGTGGCACCCATGCACAAGCCCAAGTGTCACATGCACTTCAGCATCTCGTAGCCTGGCGTGCAGCGGGGGTGGTCGCAATCCGGCATCCTTCTCTCAGAAGGTATCACAACCTTTTCCAGCCTTCCCCCTGCCCTCCCCTTCTCGTTTGCCCCCCACACCCTGAGAAATGGCAGCATAAAGCGACTCCCCGAAGGCACAAGTCGGTGGCAGAAGGGGGTGGCGGACTCAGAGGGTCGCACTCTGCTGCCCGTGCTGGGCAAGAGACCACACTCTTTGCTGAGCTAACCTGCCCCCTCCCACGGTGCCCAGGGATGATGGTGGGGCAGGGACAGATAAATGAGGAAGAAAGGGTGAGGAGAGAGCTGCTGCGGAGGGAAGGGACAGTCTGACTTCCCCTTGGCTTAGGCAGGCAGCGGAGGCAGTGCCCAAAGCTGTGTCCCTCCGAGCTCTGCCAACATCTCTCCGCAAGAGAAGAATGGAAGAAGAGAAGAATGGAAGAACGAACAGGCAGGAGAAAAGGCCAAACATCCCTTTGTTGTTCTGGGGGGGGGTTAGGGGAAGGCAAAAAAGAAAAAAAAAAAAAAAGGACTAAGGTTACGATTATGGAAGTTGCATCAATTCTTGCAGCTCCTCTCCCCTCTCAGGCAGCGCAGACAAATGGGCCAGGGCTCCCAGGCGCACACAACAAAATTATACACCCCCCCCCTTTCAATCTGACCTAAATTGGAGCATCTGCAAACAACCCACAATAGACCGATGACAAGTTCTGCTGCCAGAACAGTGTCAAACCTCAGCCCCCGAGCAGCAGGCCCCTCCTCTGCCTGCTGCATTAACCCTTTCCTGCCCCACGTCCTGGCTGCCCTCAGCCCTGCCCAGCCAGGGAAGGGGACTCCGGCTGGGAATAGCTGTAAGGCCTTCAGAGTTAATGGTGCACCAGTCTCCCAACCCTGCGTGGATGTGGTAAGACCAGGATGAGAGGTTTTGCTTTTAAAAGAGAGGTTAAACTTGAACCACTTATGAAGAGTCCCTCATTTGGGGTTAGACTGTGGTTGTTCCAGTTTGGCCTGGGAATATCCCCTCTAGGTAATGCTTTGGAAATGAAGCTCTGAGGTTTGACAGCACTTGGAGCAAAAAGAGTTCAAAATGCCCCCAACCCCAGCTCCAATCTGCAGCTCAGCTCTAACGGAGAAGCTGACCCAGAGGAGATTCTAGAACGAAGGCCAAGATGGAAAGGGGAGACCCAGACGTGCATTTTCATAGCTCCTGGGAGTGAATTAAAGGGACTGGATGGGTCCAGACACCAGCCAAGTGTGATGAAGACAACAGCACGGCTGGGAGGAGCTGTGTACACCTGGAGGACGAAGGGGGAACATACCTGAACCCAGCAGAGGTGACTCCATGCTCAGGCTGGGCAGATTCCCCGTGTGGCTGAAGGACCGGGAAGAGTTGCCAATGCTGGAGCTAACAAGAGAACCCCCGGAGAAGGGTGACGAGGAAGTAGATGTGGACCCAGCCAGCTGGGCACCCAAAATCTCTTTGCTTTTGCCCCCTTTTGGCCTGCCAGGCCCGTGCTTGTTCTTCTTGCTACCCTTGTGCTTCTTTTCCTTCAGTACCTCTCCCTCCTCCATGCTGAGGGATGGCATTCGCTTGTGGCTGCTGCTGCTGCTGCTACTGGTCCCACTGGTCCCCACCACGGGGCCACTAACAGGGTTTGAGGCCTTATAGTCCACAGGGGAAGCATCCCGGCCTCTCTGCTGGCTCACTGCAGAGGTGGAGAAGCGCATGATGGACCCAAAGCCAGAGAAGATCACCTTCTGCTCAAAGACATCCCCCTTCTGGCCTTCATACAGAGGGGAGCAGTGGGAAGAAGAAGAGGAAGAGACAGGCTTCCGGTACTTCTCGTCGTCCTGCTCAAGCTTAGGGAATGTCACGAAGTCCTGGGAGCACTGCAAGGTGCTGCAGGAGGTACCTGGGGGAAGCAGAGGGGAAGCAGATATAAGAAGGCTCGTGGTGACAGTAAGTGAGCCCACAAGGCAACAGAAGCATGGTCACAACCCAGGTCCTCTGGCACAGGCTCGTTACCGAGCTGAGGGACATCTTTGTCACCTCCCAGCTCCGCTCCCATTGCGTTGACACTCTCTAGCATGCATGAGAGGTGCACACCACCAGCAGCTTCACCCCATCCAAACGTGTCTGCTCCCCCAGACCCTGCATCACCACCATCCCTCCTGCGCCACCGAGGGTCCCCAGGGGATGAAAGAGCCTCGCTGTTACAACAACAGCTCGAAAAAGCACTGTGTGAGGTAGGAGCAGATGGGAGCCCTGCAAGGCTTTGACTCAGAGCTCAGAGGAGCCTGGAGGTCAGGTCTTGGCTCAGGTCTCTCCACTCGTACTCCTTAAAACACTGCTGCAGACAGTACCACCTACAGAGGAGAGGGCAGGTGCTGCCCATATTGCCTGTGCACAGAATCCCTTCCCTCCTCCCTCCTCTCAGACATCTGGAGCTGGTTTTCCTTGCAGTGCAGCAGGCCTGCACCGGAGGGGAGCTGTAACACTCATCCCACCGGGTTCTTCCCTCTGTGCATGGAGTTAGTCCCAATAAGACTCTTCCCTTTCCCTTCAAGGGGTTAAAGAAACAGCCATCGGCAACGTTTCGGGGCACTAGCTGATGAACTGGGTATCTTTACAAAGCAAAACATCTCCCCCAGTCTCCTTTCCTCTCTTGCTTCTCCTTCCCCCCCTTACCTGCCGGCTGGAAGGTCCCGCTGGATGAACTTGAGCTGAAGCCAACCGAGCTTTTCCCGCTCCCCGTCTTTTTCCCCTTGTGGCTGCTGCCATGGCTTGAGGACTTCTTGCCTTTCACCTCCGACCTGCTGACCTCCGAGGTCTCTTTGCTCCCCTCATGGTGGCTGGTGGAGCCCTGGCAGCAGCAAACACAGAGGTGACTCACTCAGGCCAGATGTGGCACAGCAGGGGCTCTTTTTCCCAATTTCCCCTTCAGAGAAGTAATTGCCCACCCTCTGCCCACAAAGTGATGGTCAGGTCGTGTTATCCAGGGGAGAAAAAGCAACGTTCCCCTTTACTGCTGCTTGGTGGCACCAGGCTTTGTGCTCCTGGGGATCACGCTCATCCCATCTCACTGCAGGAAATTAAACAGGGCACTGACAACCAGGGCACAGGCAGCAGAGATGTCACAAGGTTATTCGGCCCAAATAAAATCTGAATTTGGCTGCAATGCAAATGTGTGTTTTCAGCTGCATCTCTCAGGTGTGCTGTTCTCAGCAAGGTCATTCCACTTGGGGAACCTGCTCGTCTTTGTGCCGTGACGGGATTTTCCCCAGGCTCCATAGAGCATCCAGGGAAGCACCTCCCCTGCCAGCCCAGGGCTTTCCAAATCCGCCGCAGTAAATATTTCCCAGTGACATCGCTGGAGCAGCATCTGACCATGCAGCAACAGATGCTATCCAAACCCCATCTAAGCCCTGCAGGAGACAAGGGGGAAGCAAGGGGGCTGAAGAGGCTGGCCAGATGCTAGGAAATCCAGGAGCTTGGGATGAGAGAGAGAAGTGTGGGAGTTTAGCAGGGGGGGAGAGTGGAATGAGCCGAAAACCAGATCCCCCGGGGCACCCACACTGGGATATGAAACCTTCACCTTCGAGTCACTTCAAAGCCGAAGGAGCAGTGTTCAAAGATGACTTCTCGCAATATATTACCACAACCAATCAATATTATAGATACACCTCCAATGTGATGGCTACAGCCCAAAATGTAACACCTGTACATTAGTGCAAACACCTTCTATTTCTTACCGAGCTGATACAAGGAAGACACGGAGAAGCACAATACCTTTGGTACATTCCACTATCCCTGACTCCAAATGACCTCTGCTTGGGGAGGGCTAAAGAAAAAAGGGCTTGTAATGCAGACTCATGAATGCCCAGATAAAAATCTCTCCCCATTCCTCCCACATGGTTTAATCACTCTGCACAATGCAACAGCTGGCAACCTAACACACACCAGATGTGCCGGGAATATGAAAGACAGGAGGAAGGGAGTGGTGGAAATTAGGGGGGAGAGGAGGAGGGGGGGGATCTGTATTTTCTCATCACAGACTCCTGGATGTAGGAGATTAAGCTTCCTTGATTTACGAGCTCAGAGGGAGCACGAAAATCTTTCCGACTTTCCACATCTGCCTGGGGAGGGAAAGGAGAGCAGTGTCTGGGGGCTATGGGATGTCCTGAGACTGCTCACGAAGTCGCAGGAATGAGAAGGCTCACGTCTCAGCAGAAACGCAAAGCCTCGAATTTTCCCCCCATAAATTCACCTCTTTGGAGCTCGGTACAAGGTGCACGAGGCCCCAGAAGGGCAGGGGGAAACCACATGAGAAGACATGTCCTAAATCCAGAGTGTTGGGAAGGGAGGGCAGGGCAAGTAATGAATTAGTGCAGGGTGGAAGGGGGAAATCTGAGCTGGGAAATAAATCTTAATTGCAAAATTAAAGGGGGAAAGAAAAAAGGGGCCGGGGGGGAGAGTCTGAGCTGGCTGAGCTGAAGGCGGTGAATGGGCAGACACTCACCTGTAGGGCTGACCTGACCCCACAGACCTCCCCGAGAGACTCCCGGAGATTTCAGGGGCAGGGTTTTCCCACCTCCTGCCAAATGCTTGCCTGGATATTGTTTTTGCCAGACGGGTCAGGGCAGACAGATCTGTGTGGCAGGACCACAAGCCCTCCTCACCGCAAAGGGCCCTTCTCCAGCAGCTGCTCCAGAGAACTGGAATTTGGGGCAAGGGCCCAAGCCCTGCAGCCGAGGTGCAGGGAGAAGGAAGCTGAAACCGCACTAAATCACTTCCCCTCTCTGTGCCTCCGTTTCTTTCCCACTTCGCTCCGTGCAGCTCCTGCAAAGCTCTGTGTGGCAGCAGAGCCTTCCAGGAGACACACGTGGACGGCCAAGCACAACACGGCCTTGGATCTGAAAGGGAGGGTCTGCTACCATCGTGCCAACATTAATAAGAGTAAGGAGGGCTGCAGTCCCATCGCCTCCCTCAGGAAGGAGATCCTCCAGCTCAGGGCTGCTGCCGAGAGGGAGCGGGAGTGGAGAAACCTCAGTCTCTGGCTCACTGGCTTTTCTCCAGCGTGGAAATCCGTGTGTGTGTGTGTGTGTGTGTGTGCAGAAACAGCAGTATTTTGGGTGTTGGAAATGGGTGGGGGCAGGGGGTGGTGGTGGCACACTGCAAGGGGGAAAAAAACAGGGAAGGACTGAGGAAGCGAGAGAGCTCTCTTTTCGAAATGAGGCAGCAGCTACGTTTTGAAGTTAAAGCAACCAAGTGAAAAATGCCATCGGAATAAACCTGCTGCCCCAGCTGGAGGCGACAGACTGGTGGGGAAACTCCTGCCTCAAATCCAGAGCTGGGAGAAGGAAAACGAAGTCGTGCAGGCACCCAAGAGCAGGCATGAACGCACCTTCNCACCCAAGCTCTTCATTCATTAATTTATTTATGGGAAATCAGAAGAGCATCTCTTTGCCTCCTGATTGGCGGGACGAGCTCCTTAGAGGGAACCACTGACGGAATACAGAAGGGGTGGGGGGAGGCTGGTGCCGCGTCAGAAACACGGAGCGGCTTTGCCCTGGATTAAACTACTGGTGAGAGGAAGGAGGGAGGACACCACCAAGGAACAATGTGACCGGGAGCAGGAGCTCCTGCAGCCCACGCAGCGCAGGGAGATGTGCCAAGGGGGCCAGCCAGGCAGGCTGGAACCATCAGCCGCCTTTCCACGCTGGATCCCTAGTTAGAGGTCAGGGGAGTCTCCGTGGGGATGCTCATCTACAGCATCTCTGTGTCAGAGCCACTGGCAACCTTTAACCGCGAGATCAGCACGTGCTTTGTAGGTGGGGAGAGGAGACACAGATACCCCAAGACTGTATTTTTAATTCCCTAACGTCACTGGCAAATTCCCACTCATGTCAGGACAAGGGATGCTAAAAGGCTCAGGGATTCTTACCGTGCTGAGACATGCTTTGATTTGCTGGGGTAATCATCGTCCTTCCCCCACAAACCCCTACCCCATCACAGTGACTGTGAATTTGCCTGAGCCAGGCACGCTGCAGAGGTTCCCAGGATCTGTCAGCTCCAGGCCAGTCCTGGGTAGATGCCGAGAGCTCAAATAACAGCAGGAAACCTGGAAAGCCTCCCTGCAGTCATGGGCTCTTGGCCCTGCTCTGCTCCATCTCCAGCACCTGAGCAGGAGAGGGTGGGTGCAGGGAGGCCTTGGCATCCCTGGCTTAGATTACAAAACCCAGACCAAGCCAGATGTTGGAGCCCAAAACACGTAGCATGTGCGAGTGTGTGTCAACAAGTGATCATGATGTCTGCAGCTGGCAGGAGAAGGCAGCTGGGGTGGCTTGCAATCCTGCAGATTTACTGCAAGTGCAACAGAGAGCGGCAGGACGGCTCCCCAGGGGCATTTGCAGGGGGAGGGAAGAGGCTGCTCGCTCTTTGCCTGCTTGCTCTTTGCTTGCTCACTAACTTCCATCTCCAGAACCAGGCACCAGCTACACAGAGGGAACCCGAGCGCTGAAACTGCCTCCTGAATTTGTCTGGCAGCCTGTGACTCCAGGGCTGGAGCAGCGCTGGCTGCCAAGAACTTACTGGTGAGACTCATTGCTCCTCCCCCGGCAAGAAACCCTCCTCTGCCCCAGGCCTGCTCCATGAACACCATCTTTCCAACTGGCTGTTCAAAAGCATTACTAGTTGGCAGCATTTTGTAGTTTTTGGATAGACCACATGAAATAGCCAGAAACCATTATAGCCAGAGACTGTTACCCAAAGGGGATGTTTTCTACCTCTTTCCCACCCCCAAAAAAGTCTGTAGCAGCTCCAAGTAGCCGACACGACAATGAATGAGAGCCTGTATCCAGCACAAATCCACTCTCTATAACCCTTCCATCTCCAAATCCACCACCAGAGCAGCGCAGGAGGATTTTCTGCAGGTCAGCTGCTCTGCCTGTTCTCTGGAAGGGACGCTCCCGTGTCCCACGAGCAGGGTCTCCTGCCCCTCTTTGACAGCAATGAATGAGCATCTCATCGCCTGAAGACACGTTTCAGAGGCAGGAGGAGAGCTCAGGAGAGGTGTTATGAAGAGTTGTTTGCACGCTGTGAATTCACAGCCTGGTTTCACTTTCCGGTGTAGACGAGAGCCGAGGCCACACCACCGTGTCTTCAGTACGCTTGTCCCCCAAACCAGAGTGAAGCAGTGAGAGGCTGTCACTGCACAGACAGGACACAGAGGCCTGGAGGAGTCCAAGTGTCAGATATTAATGGTATTTAGATTCCTAGAAGTTGCAGGGAAGCACTCAGTGAGATGTTCAAAAATCTGGCAGAAGTCAGAGGTCTAGTGCGATTGATTTCAAGAGGAAGACTGAAACCACATCAAAGGATCTTCTTCAGAACTAAATGGTTCAAGAAAGGAGCGCAGGGTGGGCAACACATTAGGTGAAAAATGGAACTGAAAGATAAATCTGGATTGCAAAATTAAAGAAAAAAGTGAAGCCAGAGGCCAGACTGCCTTGAGGGAGTGAGGAAGTGGGATATACCACTCCAGTGGGATATAGCATCAAGGGCTGCACCAGCCTCTCACAGCTCTGCAGAGCCACTCCGGGCCAATGTCCTTCTCCCAGACACCAGGACACGACCATCTGCAGGTCACTGAGATCTGCTCTCACCCAGTTGCTCCCCACAGAAGACTGGGGGCTGTGTCACCTGCAGGGATTAACCCAGGGGAATTTAACCTCTGGTTCCTTGGGTAACTTGGATAAAACCACGGAGGTGATAGATTATTTGTATCTTACATCACATAAGAGGCAAAGAGAAGAAGAGACCCCAGTTCTATTCAGACCCCAACCATGGCACAGCAGGAACCAGCAATGCTCTTCTGTAGAGTCACACGTCAGCTTCTGGTTTGCTGCATCTACACCACTCGCTCCCCAGTGCACTCTACTGGGACGAGCTGTTCTAATCTGAGACCCAGAAAGGACAAAGATGATTTTGGCTTCGAAGAGGACACGTGTTTGGACAGGCTACATTAATGTGTTTCAAGGTTTTACATTAGTCTAACCCAGGCAATGTTACACTCATGCAACCACCTAGAAAGCCTCCTACAACCAACCCTGGAGGGGTTTGTGTGAGGTTGTAGCAGCTCTTAGGTTTGATCCGGAGTGGGTATCTTTGGTAACAAGAGAGTTTGGACAACGCTTTGGGATCTTTGCACACACACAAAAAAAAAAGGCCAGGGAAATACACTCTCTGTTATGAGGATTAATAATAACTCCCTAGGGAAACACTAAAACCCTGTCACTCAAGCACAGCTACAGTAATTACGAGCTCCTGAATTTTAGCTTACAAAGAGTTGAAAGCTGCCTGTAAAACTGAATTGCACCCTTCCCTCCTTATTTATAAAGGTCTGGCAGGGCTTTGGAGGAGACAGTGGGTAATTGTCTAACAACCACTCTGGCTGGCCAGGAGTCAGGTTTTGGATTTCAGTTCAGCTTGAAAATAATCTTCTTAGGCCATCGGTTCCTGACAGCCCTGTTAACTGGGTGAATCTGCTGTTCCCAAAAGCCAGAGCTGAGCTGCCTGAACACGAGCGCGGGTAAATCGAGAGCGGCTGCAGCTCAGGGGCTGTTCCTCCGCTCGGTCCTGCTGTAACTTTCTGCTGCTCCCAGCCTGAGAACCATGAGACCAGCTTTGACATTTCAGCTCTGACCTACATCTACTCCCTGCTTCCAGGCTCGGCCGCACACACAACATAGAAAATCCTCTCCGGTCCTAACCCAAAGCGGCCCCGTGCTTGACTGGCAGGAGCTTTCACTCTTCCAGACTGCCCTTGCAGTGATTCTCACACTGTTACCCTGTGAATTTTCGTTTTCACAAGGCAGTCCTGCCATGTAAAGGACACCCCAAGCCTTTCCAAGTACCATTTTTGTGCACAAAAGGACATTCCCGGGCCATTCCTGGGTTGTTTATTTGTTCTAGCAGGAGCTTGGCCCTAGTTCTGCTCTTGCTTACACTGGAACAGCCCTGCGAAGGAGCTGCATTAATTCACTTTAGCGTTATAGAGAGCACAACTCCAAAGGTCCAGGCGCTGCAGCGACCTCACTTGTTCCCTGACCCCAAACAACTGCAAACTCGGCCTCCTCCTTGTCACAGGCAAGCTCAAGGCAGGTCCCACCATGTCTGTTCTGCATTACTGGAGTCTGGGGGCTGGCACAAATTACAAAAAGCTCAGGGTTATCCTGATTTACAGCCAGGAGCCCATGCCAGCAGCACTGCTTCAGCAGGGAATACACTGACTTCTTGACTGGACCCCAGCAGTTCTGGGCACTGGGCAGGCAATTCCACACAAGGAACATCTTCCCAGCAAGGAACTGGACTGCCTCGACACTTCAAGAGCCAAACAGGTCACCATGCTGTGCCCCGCTGCCTGAATTTTCCTGAAATGAAGGAACTAAAGAGGAACCAACCGCCCATTGTCTCAGACAGAAAAGCTACCTCTGTTAGGCACTTTGAAGATTTTACCTGCTTCTAAGATTGCCTGATTCCCCCCGCCCCTCAGCTCTATCAGTTTGTCTAATAAAAGATAACACCTCCTCCCACAAGCCTTGCCTTGCTTAGCCACCTGCCAGAGCTGTTTACAGCGTGGCGGCAGAAAAGGCCAAAGCAGGGGTATTTATCTATTCTGCCAGAGCTTGAAATCCGAACATCTGCTGCAAAACAGGCTGCACTTAGAGCTCCATCACTTGGGAGTTCAGCCCCATGATTGTGTCGTCAAGGCTGACAGAAATCACGGCAGCTGCCGTGTTAAATTCCCAAGGTGGGCGTCGAGGTGGGGAGTCAGGCAGAGAGAGCGAGGATGTGACGAATCAGGAATCAAAACGAATGGACAAAAGCCCTTTCTCTGCTNCACACTCACATGTTGGGGGTTTGGTACCTTCTCTGCAGCCACGGGCACCGAGGATGGGGTAAGGCTAGTGGGAGACTCCGGGCGTTTTTTGTGCTTCTGTTTAGGTCTTTCTTTGTCTTTCCGACTCTGCAAAAGAAATCAGAGAGAACTGGAAGGCTAACTTTTCCTCTGCTGAGAATAGCAGTTGTAAGGGAAAAGAAAGGAGGGTGTGTAGGGGTGGATTTACAACCATACATTCATATTCCTCCTTCCTTCTCCACCCATCCACACGAGCCCAGTATCCCTTCCCCCACATCCCAGCTTCTGGCTGGGAGCATCGTCCCACTATCTCTACCCCAGCTGCAGCCAACATCTGGAGTGCAGAATATCAACAGAAGCCCACGAATCAGTTCATGGTAAGATGATAGGGAAGGACTTAACAAGCTCTGGCTGATTTCAAGAAACCTGAGCCTTCCTCCCGCTGTTTCCCCAAAGGGACCCTGTGCCCCCTCACCCTCACTCTCCACCTTCCTCAAGGGTTTCTCAGATCCACCCCGTACAGTCAACGGGAGAAGCTGGATTTCAGCACGTGTCACATGTGCACAGGTAAAGACATCAGTCAGTGGAGATCTCAGAACCCCGGCTTGAACCTGACCCAGAGATCTCCCACACCTCCCCTTCCCACCAGAGACAGCTGGTCTGGGTCCATCTCTGCTAACAGGAGACAGACTATTTAGTGTGATTTCTTCATCCTGTTTTTTCCTCTCACTAAAACACCAGAAACATGGGATTCTTCAAATTGCAAACCGAGGAAAAATCATGGCCTGAGAAAGCCTGGGTCCTGCCTGCCCTGACTTTTTCTCCTGGGGAATGGACTGTAACCAAGGAGGTTACAGTACTATTATACTCTTACTAGTACTATTAGTACTAGTACTAATAGTACTTACAGTACTATTATACTATACTAGTACTACTCTTATACAGTACTACCTGGATGCTTATGCTAAAACTGAGACATTTTCACTGAAAACACTGAAAATGTAGGCCTGTGTGGCCTCAAGTCAGTGGGGCTTGAGGATGCCCAGGCCAGCTGGCACACAGGATGGATGGAGAGAAGAGTATCTCCATCACACACTCCTGCTTCCTCCCCGTCTTCCTCAGCTCCACGCTCCCACGAGAACACGCTCAAGTGATTACAGGAGCTTTTCCGTGCTACCAAAGTCAGCTGAAGAAGTGGCCTTCTTTCCTCAAGCTGCAGAAACTTCTTTGCTGAGCTCCAGACTTCCCAGTGCGGTCACTGGTGCGTGGACCAAGATAAACACCTGCATGAGATGCAGGGCTTAAGAGAAACCCATCCTCTTGTCTCTGAGACCTTTTCCGTGGGAAAGGATGGCTGTTCTGCTACAACTCCCTCACGTGGGCGTTTTATTCTAGAAGCTGAAGTCCTCAGTCTGGACAGAAGGTGTGTTTGGAAGAGAACAGTCACATGGAAATTCATTGATGCTCCAGAAAGACGCTGATTGTTTCCTCATGCAGGCAAAGCCCTGAGGCTACAGCTGCCAGCACATGCCAAAGATGGGATGCTGTCAGGGGAAGACGCGATTGTGGCAAATACACGAGCTCCACTGGGTGTTTTTTGGCGGGGGGAGAGGAGAAGAGAGGGGAATAATTAGCTTAGGAAACAGTATACTAAATGGGAGGAAAAGAGGGACAGGAGGAGAGGGAGGGCAGGAGGAAAAGGCTGGGGAAGGCAGACATGTGGTGAAGCAGAGGTGAAGCAAAGCCGCTCCAGAAATCAGCACCTCCCAGTGTGGGTTTGGCTGAACTTCCATCGCCCACGAAGAGGAGACCCACACTGCAGCCCCCAGAGACCCCGCAGCGTAAACCTGCTGTGGCAGAAGCTTTCGCTGGGATGAGCTGCTGAAAAAAGGAGGCAAATCCAGCCTCCAGCACAACCAGCGCTGCCAATACCCATCACTTTATCACAAGGCTCATGGCGTTTGGCATTTCTGTTAAAGTCTCTGTTCCTACAGCTACAGCATTTTACAATAATCTCCATCTTTCTTCTTTTTTTCCCCTCTTTCTTTAATACACATTTCCAGCTTTGGCAGCAAAGAAGGAAAGCCTGAAAATGTGATTTCTACAGACTAAGTGCCGAAAAAGCAAATTAAAATTAAATCTTGACTAAATCTCCTAATACTTGGGGGCTTCTCATGCTATAAACACTGTCTGACTCTCCTGGGTCTTCTAGGACAGGAAGAAAGAGGAAACTGTGTCCCAATCAGTGAAGCAGCTCGTCACAGACCATGTGCACGTCAGCGTTCATTATTCCATCAGCAGAAACAATTGGCACTCACTTAATAGCACGTGGCAGAGAGGTTCCACCAGCTTGAAGAGAGGTGTTTTAATATCTACATCTCATTTTCCAAATGGGAAAACCAGGGCAACACGGGATGAGAGAACTTGCTGATTATTTCACTGAAAGTCACCCCAAAATTGAGAAAGAAAAGCCAGGGACCCCCACCCCACCTGGACACACTCCTGCCTGCCTGCAGGTGCTGCCAGCGCCACTCGGAAGCTAGAAATGGAAAATGGGACCAGACACCTCATTACACTACATTTTGCCAAATACCTGCACCGACCCCGGTCCTTAAACTTTCCGAGTATCACAAAGCTTATTCTCCCATTTTCAGACCCCAAATCCCAAATGCAGCACATCAGTCACGAAGCTGCAAGAGGAGGGGGTAAGACACAAGGCTGGAAACGCCACCGAGACAGGACGGTAACGATTTCATTTCTCATATCCTGGTCAAGATGAGACAAGGCAGAGCCAAACCATTTTGGCTAATGCCAATGAACCTACACACACACACACACACACACACACACACCCCATTCACACGTGCACACACAGGGGGAAAACCAGAAACGTCCTGTCACCGCAGCGAACCATAAAACCTTCCCACAGCTTCACTGTGATGGCAACCACCAAACTCACATCCTCCAGCTTCAAAATCCCGGCCGGTCTCCTGCCTGAAAAGCCTCCCTTCGCTGTCGGCGGCGCAGAGCCCACACCAGCTCACTGAGCAGTCCCCTGGTTGGATGTAGGAGTGCGTACATATGTACGTACTCAGCAGGAACCCAGCCTGCACAATAGGGACCAGATTTCTGGAATGCCTCAGCTCCCATTTAGATGCTTGAATAAATGGTCAGGTTTTCCAAAAAAGCTAAACGCCCGGGTATGGAGCTCTTTTGAAGATCTGGCCCCGACGACATGTGCTGAGCAACTGCACTCCAACTCTTTAGAAAATCTGTCCTGCAGAGACCAGCCTTCGTGCTCTGCTCAAAGGGAGTGCATTGAAACCAGAACCACCGCAGCCTGAGGAGGAGCACAGTGGCAGTTCTGCTGGGTGTCCCCGCAGGGTGGCAGTCCTGCTAGGTGTCCCCACAGGCCCCGGGGCCATGCCCACCCAAGGGTCTTTTCCAACAGTCGTGCCCAACAAGCACTTCTCTCTCTCCCACGCCACCTCCTCTCCAGGTTCTCCGTCTCACTCCTGCCTGGGCAAAGCAGAAACCCCCCAGGATGGGGCACCCAGGAACTCTCTGGGCCACAGCCTCACAGATTTGGGGTGCCCACTGCCTCTGCGCACCCAGTAGCACCCACCTCCCACCCCTCAGTTACTCTCTAATGCTTCTGGGGACTCAGAAAAGCAACAGGACCTGGCACCTTCTTCAGTATTATTGGAGATACGCAGTGCCCTGTGTTAAACGGGCAGGACAATTAACTCTGTTACCCCAAGAATATTTCAGAGACGGGCCAGGCTGTCCCCAGACCAAGGCACTGAGACAGTCAGGGTGCCCAGTCACTCCCGGCTATCTCACCTGTATTGACGTGCCCTCAGATAACCCGGGGCATTCCCCAGTTTACACCAGAGGCTTTTAAACATGTGGGTTTTCTCTCCAGGAAGCGGAAGGCTCCAAATGCTTCCTGCAAGAGCCACAGGGTGTAAAGGGAAGGGAGCGCAAGAGGAGAGGGGGGAAGCAGCACGGGGTCCCCTGCCTCTCCAGTGCCCTCTGCCCACCTGGATTTTTTTCTGTGCCCATCTCCTTGGCACAGGGGCAGCGTCTTCTGCAAACCCTCCTTGTGGGAAACTTCAGACACAACACAGCCACTGCCAACAGCCCAGCCTGCCCGCAGAGACCTGCCACGAAGCGGGACTCAGGGGAGGAGGAGGAGGAGGA
>VXBJ01006757.1:28479-47104 GCA_013400055.1 Nycticryphes semicollaris
GGGCGTGCCAGCGACACAATCTCCCTTCCAGCTCCCCAGCGCTGGAGGAACGAAACAGGATCTGTCGCTGCCAAAAAGGGTTGTGCACAGCTCCTCTCGCTCCCCCCACCGCCTTCTCCCCTTCCCCGAGCCCCCCTCTCCTTAATCTGCTGGACACCAGCAATTGGATCATTAAAAGTCAATTGGGCAGGGGAAGGAAGGAGGGAAGAGCCGGGGAGAGCCAAGCGGGCTCTGCTGCTCCCTCCCTCTTTCCCAGGCTCTCTCTGAACTCCCTTGCCCGGAGAAGGAGGCCTGGCTCTGGGCTGCAGCCATGGCAGCCGCGGCCAGGAGGAAGGCAACAGCGGGCGGAGGGACGTTAAGCCCCTGCCGGCAACCAGGGCCCTGATGGGGATTTCGTGGGTTTGCCTTGAGACACACTCTGAGTGCACGAGAGGTTTTACACAAGGCCTTTGTGCGCTCTCAAATTATTGCTGCAGGATGGGAGGATTTGCTGAGGGCGGTTAAACACCCACAGAACAAGAGGTCGCAGGGCAAGGATGCGATGAAATAAGGCCACTATGGCTACATTAGAGCAGATTTAGGTTCAGTTCTCCTTCCTGAAAACCTGCACTGGTCTTGCAAGCATCCACCTGCATCCCACCGGAAAAAAGACACCCACTTTGCCCTTTGGTGCCCCTGTGGACACAGAACCCCAAGGGGCAGACCTCTGTCCCCAACTCAAACGCAAACAGCCCCTCACAGCCCCCCTGGGTGTAGCTTCCAGCCCAGTACAACCTTTCCAGTGTGCTGGGTCTGCCAGGCTGGATCCTTGGCTCCTTTCCTCCGTTGGCACCGGGCTGAGACAGAGAGGTGATGCCAGTAGAGAGGCAGGCTCTGCCCTGCGTCTGCTCAGCCACCTTGGGACCAAGGGGGGCTCATGCACTGCCCTGGCTGCTGCTAGAGACTAGACATTAAGGAAAAATTCTTCCCAGAAAGAGTTGTCAGACACTGGAACAGGGAGGGTTGAGTCCCCATCCCTGGATGTGTGTAAGAGTCGTTGAGATGTGGTGTTGGGGGATCTGGCGTAGGGGAGAACTTTGTAGAGCCAGGCTGATGGATGGACTTGATGATCCCAAGGGTCTTTTCCAACCTGAACAGTTCTATTCTATGATTTAAAGGGGTAAGGGGAGCAGATCAGCCCCTGTGCCCCCATAAAGTGCCCCCTCACCATGGGTAGGGAAGCAGTTCAGGAGCTAAAGGTGTGTTATGACTGTGGAGAACTGGCTCCATACCCCGACCTGAGGAACACCTGCACGTGGGCTTATTTGCTCCAAGCGCCTGCCTCTCCTTCCTGTGTCACTGGGCAGGGACCGCTCCTCTCATTACAACGTCCCATAATCAAATTAAAAGCCCTCAGATTTTGCTGATGGCTTCCAGGTGTTCACTAAGAATAACACTAGGTGCCTGTCTCCCTCCATGGGNGGGCGCAGGGGAGGAGGAGGAGGAGGAAGAGGAGGAGGAAGGAGGGAGGATGCACTGCGAGAGCAGGAACCCTTTCAACACCCCCACATCCCATCTCTGTAAGCAAAAGCCGAGCCCTACCTTGCAGCCGCTCAGGGCTCCCTGTGGCAGGCTGGCCGGGCGAGCTGCGGTCTGCAGGGAGCACCAACCTGCCCCCAGCAACAAACTTCATGGAAAACAAACTCTCTCCATGCAGGACTGAGCAGCTGGGGCCTGGCATGTGGGCACAGAGCAGCCCAGGCCTGCGGCAGGCGGGGGGAGCGGGGCTGCATGGGGAAAAAGGGGGGTNCGTTAAGCCCCTGCCGGCAACCAGGGCCCTGATGGGGATTTCGTGGGTTTGCCTTGAGACACACTCTGAGTGCACGAGAGGTTTTACACAAGGCCTTTGTGCGCTCTCAAATTATTGCTGCAGGATGGGAGGATTTGCTGAGGGCGGTTAAACACCCACAGAACAAGAGGTCGCAGGGCAAGGATGCGATGAAATAAGGCCACTATGGCTACATTAGAGCAGATTTAGGTTCAGTTCTCCTTCCTGAAAACCTGCACTGGTCTTGCAAGCATCCACCTGCATCCCACCGGAAAAAAGACACCCACTTTGCCCTTTGGTGCCCCTGTGGACACAGAACCCCAAGGGGCAGACCTCTGTCCCCAACTCAAACGCAAACAGCCCCTCACAGCCCCCCTGGGTGTAGCTTCCAGCCCAGTACAACCTTTCCAGTGTGCTGGGTCTGCCAGGCTGGATCCTTGGCTCCTTTCCTCCGTTGGCACCGGGCTGAGACAGAGAGGTGATGCCAGTAGAGAGGCAGGCTCTGCCCTGCGTCTGCTCAGCCACCTTGGGACCAAGGGGGGCTCATGCACTGCCCTGGCTGCTGCTAGAGACTAGACATTAAGGAAAAATTCTTCCCAGAAAGAGTTGTCAGACACTGGAACAGGGAGGGTTGAGTCCCCATCCCTGGATGTGTGTAAGAGTCGTTGAGATGTGGTGTTGGGGGATCTGGCGTAGGGGAGAACTTTGTAGAGCCAGGCTGATGGATGGACTTGATGATCCCAAGGGTCTTTTCCAACCTGAACAGTTCTATTCTATGATTTAAAGGGGTAAGGGGAGCAGATCAGCCCCTGTGCCCCCATAAAGTGCCCCCTCACCATGGGTAGGGAAGCAGTTCAGGAGCTAAAGGTGTGTTATGACTGTGGAGAACTGGCTCCATACCCCGACCTGAGGAACACCTGCACGTGGGCTTATTTGCTCCAAGCGCCTGCCTCTCCTTCCTGTGTCACTGGGCAGGGACCGCTCCTCTCATTACAACGTCCCATAATCAAATTAAAAGCCCTCAGATTTTGCTGATGGCTTCCAGGTGTTCACTAAGAATAACACTAGGTGCCTGTCTCCCTCCATGGGATACAGGCCTAGGAAGTTTGAAGCGTGTGTGCTCCCGCTGGCTCCTGGTGTGACAAATTTCATTCCACAGAGTGTGGTGATTTTTTTTCTGTGCGTTTCGAGCAGACAATGTAGGTGACAGAACATCTGTACTTCATTCAACCCCTGTGCGTCATCCAGCATTTTCTTGGTATTTAGCTATTGTTTTCTTTTCGTCTTTCTTCTTTCTTTTCTTTTTTTTTTTTTTTTTAAAAACAAACAAACCCTGCAAAGGCTCCCCCAGGGGAGAGCACACACACCGCAATATCAGCCCCAAAGAAAGAAATGGGGCTGCTTTTGCTAAGGCCTGGGGTACGTTCTGTGGAAAACCCAAAGCCCAGAGCTTTCCCCTTTTCAGGGCAGCACAGAAGGGAATGCTTGCGCTGGTATCATTTGTGCCTGCAAGAGGCGGGGGACGCCGCCGCTGGCTCGCAGTCCCACGTCACAATTGTCCCTTGTTCTGAAGAGAACAAGACTCTTCACAAACACTGAACTGTTTTCCAGCAGGGCTTAGGAGTCCAAATCCCGAGTCGTTGCTGTCTTACTGAAGCCACTGGGTTAAATCCTGTGCCCCTCACTTAGTCATTAACTCAGCCGGAGTTTTCCTCCATAAAGCCTAAGTAAACAGCCACAGCCCTGAGCTGGAAGGGAGCTGTCAGGCCCTGAGCTCCTTCTGGAACAGAGAAGAACGAGCACCTGCAGCCCAGGGGCTCACACGCCTGCTCTCTGCGTTGTTGCTGAGTGATCAGCTCCCCTGCAACGCCTCCAGCTCCGGGAGGACGGGACCAGCCGGCTGCACAGCTGGACAGGCTCAAGAAAAAGCTGTTTTCCTTCAGGTCAGCGCAGCAGCACGCCCAGTTCCCCTGAAACACGTGCAATTAGATCACGCACGCCTCGTCACGTACTCCAGAACCACGTGGGAACTCATGGTTCATCCCCCCTCTTGGGGTACCCCTTGGAAAAAGTGCTATTCCCGCACAACCTCACGACCACCTCCAGACCCATGGACCACCCCACGCCCCTGGAAGCCGAGAGTGCCTTCCTCACCCTGCCTGTCTCAGCCCCTCGTCCCCGCTTTCTGTGTGGAAGGGGGGCTGACACCCCCTCTCTATGCGGAAGGAGCTGCTTTTGCACTTGTGCTGGGGCCCGGCCAAGCAATCCCGGCCCTGGAAGGGGCCTCCATGGGATGTGCTGCTCCCAAACCCCACCAACCACCCATCCGGAGGGGAGAGCGGTGTGGCAGCAGCGAGCCGGAGTCTCTGCATGTTTGTGAGGAACCCAGAGGCTAACAATAGTGGCAAGCGCCACTGAGAAGCCTATAAATAAATCCATATTCCTCCTGTTTTCGCTCTCCCCCTGGCGCTGACCTGCTTTCCAACCGAAGCCAGGAAAGCAGCACTTCCCCTGCTCCTACCTGCCAGGCACGTGATTGTGCTCCCACCCCGGCCACCAGGAGCCGTGCAAATATGGAAACCCCGGTACGGTCCCCCCAGCCTTGGACTCGAGCAGCCTGTCAGTTATCATTACAGCTGAGCTCTCCAAAGCCGCCGTCAATCACCCCTCTCCCACTCTTGTCCCCCCCCGCCCTGGCCTTCTTCCTCTGCTCCTCAGCTAAAAATAACACGTTCCAGCACAGCCCTGCACCTTGTGCCAAGCGTTTGCTCCCCGTCCGTGCCACAGATGCTCTTTCTCCCTCCCTCCTCCTCCTCTCCCCGCAGCAGCTGAACACACAAGAGGAGTAAATACTCCCCACACGCTCCGGCGGCAGCGGGAAAGGCAAGGCCTGGGTGTCGGCAGCGGGGCAGGCGCCGCTTTCGGAGCGAGGTTTGCCTTGTTTGCCCATGTGTCAGGTACGGGTTGGGCAAACTTCCCAAACACGTAATGGACACAGCGGGCAGCGTTTCAAACTGGATATTGCGGGATAACCTCTGTAAACAGAGAGGGAGATGGCTTTCCTGCCCACACGATTTATGGACTCTCAGCTGGGCATGCCAGGAGGGTGTCAGTCAGTATTAACCGATGGCTGTGCTGCTTTTGAAAGCCTGGATGCCCTTGTCCCCAGGAGACTGGGCTGAGATCCATCAGACTTCGGCCACATAACCCACCGGAGTGTCATCCGGCCGTTTCTGGATGTGGCCCATTACCACTCAAAATCGTTTACACATTGTGGGGATGCCTACTGCAACGAGACAAAACCAACCAAACAGAAAGAAGTAAACAGCCACACACCTATGGTAAGACTTAAAAGATTTGTTCTGTGGTTTACAGGGCTGTCACCAACTGTGTTTATACAACAAGGCAAATTTGGCTTTTGGCTATAGTGGAACTTATCCAGAGGTTGCTTGGCAGAGTAATTCTGGAGTTTTGCTTAAAAAAACCCCAAAGATATGGCCCATAAAGTATTCAAAACTATCTGCCCACACTGAGAGTATCCCTGTATAACCCACTTCCACTTCAGATCCTACCCCACTGCTTTGGATGGAGGGGGTGCAAAGGAGGGTGGCGGTGCTACAACTGGATCCTTGAGATTACAATAGGTGTTTCAAGGGAAGATTTCTTATTCTGCTGCCACTTGTCTTAGAACCTGAGTCCTCAAAAAAAACCCCCTGTGTTCTGCCTTTTAGGGCTAGCTATTATAAATAACAAGTACCCCAGAAGCCTGTGGTCTCGTTAGTTTTGGTACAGGCCCTTCTGCGCTGGAACCCGCACCCCTGGCAGAACCCAGAGCCTGCTGGGATTCTGCTGCCACATTCACCGCTGCTTTTCCTTGAAACATGAGCATTTGTCACGTGAGGCAGTTGGTTAATGATGAACCTCGGTGTGCTGTTAACATGTCCCGTAACACTGCAGCAGTTTTGAGGAGTATGTCTTAACCAGCAGAGTTAGATAAGAGCAGATCTTACCAGTCAGACCTGGCACGTGATGCTCTTTCTAAATAATCGTTTATTGACTGATGAACTCTTTTCACAGGTAGACTTGAAGCAGGTGGAATCCCTGTGGCCAACTAATTTGACTAACAAAATACTATCTGGTTTGGAACCCAATGATCTTTAAGGTCCCTTCCAACTCCAAACATTCTATAATTCTGTATGAATTATTGTTGTTGCCTACAATAAACCTGCTGGCCACAATGCAGGTTACTCATCAATATCTTTTTGTCTTTGTAAAACATGGACTCTGGGATCTGAGGACAAGGACCTGCAGTTTATGTTCTTGTTTAAAACCACAGCCCAAACTACTTCCACACAGATCAGCAGCCCTGCAGCTGGAAACCATAGCACAGCGTCAGCCTCAAAGGGCTGAGACACAGAGACAGACAGACAGAGGACGGTTGCACATTTCATAGGCATGTTCTGCCAAGACCCCTCAGGCATAATCTGAACACGTGAACTTGGCTGCACGTTCCCCACAGCTCTGTTTGCTCACACGTTTCTGGAGGCCTGTTTACAAACGCAGCCACTATTCACATCTCTGACGGTGAAACTCTCTGCAGGGTCGGGGCTCACCTGAGGAGCCCCAGGTGCTCTCTGCACACTCTTCCCCACCTCACCTCCCTCTCACACGGCTGAGCCTCTCTGGATTGACCATCTCTGTGCAGATCTTACCTTCTTTGGCCTTTCGTGGTGGGATACATGCTTCTCTTGAGCAGGGGAGGTGGACCGACTCCTCCTTCCAGCAATGAAGGAGCTACCTCCAGAGTGACGTGAAGTCTTCTGAGGTGAGCGGGGAAGAAGAGAGGAGGTGGAGAACAGGAGAAAAGAAAAAGGGAGAGGAAACAGTGTCACAGAGCCCAGCTTTCATGGTTTTGGTGAGCAAAGTTACAGTAAATGGCTCTTCTACCACATGCAGGACCGAACTCTTTGTACCAGACGCCCAGCCTGGTCCCTCACATGGGGACCACAGAGCGTACCACACTAGTGGGCTTACAAACAGCACATAGATCTAACTCCCCAAGCCCTTGGTTCTTGGTGGCCTGTGCATACTGAAAGAATAAAGGCACAGCTTCTAAGAGACCAAACAAGAAGATAAATGGTAGCAACAGTGTTGGTTAGACGAGCCAGTCATCCTGAAGAGCAGTGTCCAGCTTCCAGTCCTGAGCCGGGTGTGAGGGCATGTAGAAGGACACCCCGTTCTCGGACCCTGGGCATGAGCAGAAGTCCCAGTATCTCTCTCAGCATCAGTGAACTTGATACAGAGCTAGGCTTGTATCGGATACCGGGGGTACCTGAAGGGCAGGGAAGGTGTCCTCCAGTTTGACTTTGAGGGGAAGCTCAGGACATCAGTCACCGTGTGTGACAGCACTGATAAGCAGGAAGGAAAGTGGGGAAGGCCAGTAACAAAGGAGCCACTGAGACATAAAGCTGCAGAAGGGGATCAAGTTTCCCTTTTGCTGCAGGGGGGAGAGCAGGTGTCTACTAATTATGCAGAACAGGAAAAAGGTTCCTCTCTTTCCTCTT
Organism: Nycticryphes semicollaris; assembly: GCA_013400055.1. Classification (NCBI taxonomy): domain Eukaryota; kingdom Metazoa; phylum Chordata; class Aves; order Charadriiformes; family Rostratulidae; genus Nycticryphes; species Nycticryphes semicollaris. The sequence continues at coordinate 35,851 of VXBJ01006757.1, forward strand.
GGTGCTGTAATTAATAGGGGGGAAGTCCTTTGCCCCAAATATCCCTCAAACAGGGAATGGCTCCGTGTCTCTTCTGGGCTGTCTCTGTCCTGAGGCAGAAGTTCTGGCTGTTCTTTGGTACCCTCTTGCCCAGGGTGCCTGAGCTACACCCCTAACTCCCTGCAGCACCAAGCACCGTGGCTGAGCTCCTTTTGTGGGACTCACCTTTCAGCCACAAAGAGTGGGTCGGGGAAGCCAAAATACGTGGGAAGAATTCAACCCCTAGTTTTGAAAATGGGTTTTAAAGATGCTATAGAAATGCAAAATATAAATTATTCTTTATTCCTCAGTGACTCGGATTGAATGGCTGGAAAAGGAAGCAGGCTGCAAGCTGTGTTTATGTGTTCTTGGCATTTCTTACTGCTCAGAGCACAGATACAGTCTAGGATAAAAACAATGCCTTATATGTGACAAAAAAACTCTGCCATAGGGATGAAGAAACTCACCATTTTATTGAAGTGGTACTTGCAGTAGCCGCAATATTTGACATTATCGACTTCTAGGACTTCCTCTTCACATAAGAGACCAGCCATCTGGGCACTGAAATACAAGCAATCAGGAGGAGGATAAAGCAAATTGTACAACTAGATCACACATCCCATCAAAGGGCAATGAATAGTTCAGGAATACCCAGGTTAGGTCTTGAATTTTCCTGTTCTGCTTGGCAAATAGTATGCAAGAAGGGAAAAAGGTTCAGACCCTTTTTAATTCATATTAAGATCTTCAAAATTGTCAGTACTTTTCTACTGAACTGTCTTGAAATTTTTGGTTTTGTTAAGGGAGGCCTAGGAGACCAGTAACAATCCCAACGGAAGATATATCATGAGCAAGGCATCCATGCAAAGCTGGGAATCTCCCTGTTCTGCTGATAGGGAATGTTGTTTTCAGATTGCGAGGGTACGTGAGGATATCAGCCCTTCAAATCACACCATCTAGTTGATACTCTCGCATGTGCTCTGCTGGAGAAGGAACATTCCTGGGTTGTGACTCATCTCTTCTCTTCTTGGATTCCACAGAGTCTTAGGGAAATCCCCAGCCCTGGTTCTCAGCGAGGAAGGCTCACTGGTGAAACCTCAGCCTTCCTGGGGAAGTTCCCCCCCACAAACTGAGCAAGGATGAGATACCCCGGCACTACATGAACCCAGGGCGATGAGCTCGACTCCCATTTGGTGCGGCCTCAAAGTCATAGCAGCAAAGCCAGCAGCTGGGGGCTATTCCTGGGTTGATGCTGCGGGGAACTCACCAGGTGACATGGAAAGCCTGCCGGCAGCCATGCCGGTTGCAGGCCATGCACGCTCCAGAGGCTGCTTTGCTCTCCCTGCCCTGCTCTTCACAGATATAGCAAGTCTGCAAAAAAAGGAAAAAAAAGGAAAAGTGCTCACTCCAAGAGGCAAAGTGTCTACTTCACTCTCACTGTTCACCAGGAGACAAAGCCTTCAAGAACTCATCAGTCTGTGTCCAGTCACCTCCCTCCTATGACAGCAGCTCTGGGTTATTTCTCAGTGGCATGCACAAAACTCACGCTTCTTCTTTTTCTCCCCAAATAACAACTGTGTCAGGTCAAAATGTGGAGTAATCAACATGTAACTGCAAGAAGGAGATTGCTCAAGCTGCAGGGAGTTGGGGGAGAGAGAACTGAAGGACCAAAAAGCTATTTGCAAGAACGGGGATTTACTTTCTTAGTTATTTTTAAAGGAATCTGAGTACCTGAAAATTAAAATAAATTGGACAGGAGGTGTCGGTAGAATAAGCTGACCCCAAAAAGCCACAGCAGGCAGTGGGAGAGAGGTGGCCTTACCTTGTTGAAGCGGTCGTGGGGCACATACTGCAGGACAATTGGCTCCATGGTGAGCACGTTGGCAAACTGCACCTCTGGGATGTACAACGCACAGACGACGTGGGCCCACCCTGGGGATGCAAATAAGACAGAGAGCGGAGGTTCACATGGGGCAACCCAGAAGAGTCTTAAACTCAGACAGGGCTGCACACAGGCACGTGAGGAAGAGAAGGAAGAGAGCTGTAGGAAAGAAGCCAATTTAAGTTAGATGTTAGATTTGAAATTCTGCTTGTTGTAACTTGGTTGGAATCAAACCCTTTGTGAGTGAAAGACAGACTGATATCTCCTCCAGATTAAATAAGAGAGCAAAGATTTCTTTGGGAGAAGTAATGTACAATGTTCATCATGCTTAAAAGCAACCCCTCAGGACTTGAGACCCAGAGTTGAAGACTCACCCAAACCCAGGAAAAGCATCCAAGCAGTAAAAGCTGCTGATGGGACAGGTTTGACGTGTAGTCAAAACAAAGCTCCCTTTATTGGTTGTTATCAACGGCTCAAGGCGGCTCTTTTTCAGCAAGCCAAGTTAGATTAAAATCTAAATCCACCACGACACTTCCCAAATCAGACGTGTAAGTCAAAATTCCAGCTGCTCAGGACAGAACTGAGAAAGCTGGAAGGTCAGAAGCCTATGGGGGCTGATCCATACCAGTATGGCTACTGCCCTGGAAGGATTTAGCTACAATTTGGATGGATTCATCTGGGCAGACAGAACCAAACTCCATGATGACAGAATCACACAGCACTATATAATTCTGTACAGTGACATGGTTGTAACATTTCTTGAGCCTGTCTACACAGACCTGACCAAACCGTGTAATAACATGCTCAGAAGAAGATGCTGTGGTATTATAAAACAATCCCCCAACAGGATATTTGTGCTATTGCACTCAGGGTCTTAGAACTTGTGACCAGCTCTAGCAGATGCTTCTCCAAAATATCCTGGACTTAGGGCTTCTTTGCTAAATATGGACTCTATCAGAATAAAGACCTCCTTGCCTAACTTAACTCTAATACACAAAGAGAGCTGCAGCAGGTAAGTACAAAAACCTTTCTGAAAAACAAATTTTGAGGAACTTTAATTTTGATCTATACAGCCAGTAGCATCAATAGCTGCAAGCCCGGACAACTGCCATCAGACTCCACAGTACTTCACAGCACCAGAGGCTGAGAAGCATCAACGACGAGCAGATAAGTCGTTGCAGAGAGAAAACATCTTTACTGCATCGTGGTCCCTGCTCTCGAGTGGGGAGTCAAGGCTGAGGCTCTCTTAACCCGGGTGTCACCCTGCTGCTCTGCAAGCATGCAGCAAATAACTCACCAACTTCCACCTTTCTGTAAATGGCAGATCGTGCTCTGATTCCTGTGAGGTTAAACTCAAGAAAGTGCTCATTTCAAGGGCCCTGCCACAGGTCAGGCAGGTTTCCCCCCCAGGGAAGGATCTTCTCGCAATGGAGGTGATGTTGTTTAAGGAAAAGGCAGTGTTTTCATTCCTCTGGAGCCTCCAGCTTTCCCTTGCTGGTGACATGGGCTCAGAAAGGAATGATTTTGTGCCAGGGACAGCTGCCGAGTCCCCGAAGGCTCTGCATGACATACCCGGCGCTGCGCAGACGTACTCACCTCCGTTGTCAGTCCGTTTCAGGGCTCCATCTTTGTGGGGACACAGTTCACATCTCTTGAAATTAAGCAGAAACAACAAGTTTTAGTCTAACTCTCAGGGACGTGGGGCCAGAAAAGAGATGAATCATTTACAACATGCTTATGAAAGATGGGGCTGCTTTCAAAGAGAGGAAGTGGAAGAAGGGCTGCGAGCGGTTTGGATGCAAAAAGATACCCTGACACAGCTCGATAGCGTCCTGTCTGACGTGGACATATTCAAAGCCTCAACCTAAGAGCCACAGGGCTACAAGTGAACCTCGACTTTAACGGGGCTTTTTTTTTTTTTTTAAAGAAAAAAAAAGCTTTAGTCTTTGTGGTTGGGGAGTAAAACTGAAAACCATGACTCAGAGAGCAGAAGGCAAATGAAAAGAAGCCATTATCTATCTTTGCCTCTTTCCTTCCTTCCTTCTCTCTTTCTCTTGCGATATTTTTTCCAGTCTCATGAGAGGTGGGTGAGGCTGTCGTGGCATTTTTGCTGGCAGAGTGTGGGGAGCCATAACGAGCCTGGCCCCAATGGCTGGGACTGGCGAGTGGGCACACTGCTTCCCCCGAGACCCAGCCTTGGGGGCGGCTGAGGTGTGATGGAGAAGGTGGGAGGGGAACATTGACACTGGAGAGTCCCTGCCACCCACAGGGGGAGAAGAAGCTCCCTCAGTGCTGCCATGATGGGTGGGAGGCCACAGGCCTGGTGTCATGATGGGCTGTGAGGGAATGGCTCCCCTCTGTGCCCATTTGCCAACGGGGAAGGCTGTTAGGGGGAGACATGCTGTCTCCTCCGCCATGGGCCAGCAGCCATGGGGTGTTTGGAGATGAGCCCCTTCCCCTCAGGAGATGGCCCTCACACACCAGGCCCATGGGGCAGGGAGGCCTCCAAGGCCAATGGTAGCCCCAGACCCACTCAGGCGTCTCCCTCATGGCCATGGTGGGGACAGGCCTCACAACCCCACCATGGGGAAGGGGATGCAAAGTAACAGGGAAAAACGGTCACTGTCTTTTCATAGCGTCACTCAGGGAAAATTACTATGAGCTTTTTGTCTTGTTTGACTTTTTAAAAGCCCATACAACCTGCAAGGTGCAACCCTTTTCCTTCCCTACTGGAAAGGTCTGATTTCTTAAAAAAACAAAAACAAAACACCCAACACTTACCTCCCCACCCCCACTTTTTCTGTGAAAAAAACGTGCTTCACATGTCAGAAAGTTTTGAAATGAGGTGCCTGGTGTCAAAGCAGGATGGTATAACTGGGCAGGTGTTCCACACCATGAAAACCCAACATACTGAGCAGTAACTGGCCACGAGCAAAAGCCTCTGCCACCAACTAGTCCCCAAGGACCTTCCACAAAGGTGGTTCTCCTCAAGCAAGTCAAGATTTCCTCTGCTGGAGTTTTACCTCCTGGACAAATAAATGTCCCAAAGAGGGGCACAATAAATTGGGTTGCAGTGCAACGGGCAGCAGGGAGTCTCAGCCCGATCCTCCCAACACTTCCCTGGAAGTCAAGTGTGCGGGGCTCTCAAACAGGCACCTTTGGCAAGCATGAAATCCCGGTGATAAGGTATAAATAAGGGATGAGAGGACAAAGACTAGCATGGCAGCCCATATAGCTTTCCTTGTGATTTAGTGTGAACCAGGGATGGGTGACAACAAGAGGGGTTTCTCACTGCTCCTGGTTAGGTCCGGGCTGCCGGAATGCTGGAGAGTTGCTCTCACAATTACTATGGAAAGCCCGGCAGAGCCAAGACAGAAAAAGAACTGGTTTAACTGAGACACTGTAATAAGAAATTTGCACTTGAAAAGGCCCCTCCGCTCTCCCCTCCACCCCTCAGATCAAAGCGGCTCTCCCACCATGCGATTAGCAAAGCTCTGATTGTAACAAGAGGGGTTAACAGCTCCATCGGCCCCACACAAGACTTTTAATAGCCCTGCCTCAAAATGACAGCTAAAGCCTTCACATGATCCCTCACATGAGTGCCCTCTGGCCATTGCAGCTCACCGGGCTTCCTAGACAATTTGATTACAAAGTGGATGGGCTTTCAGTTGCTTACTGTAAGCACAATAGCGTCCTCAGCATCCTTTAGGGACCTGAGCATCTGAGGAGAGGTTATGAGCAGGGATTAGCGGTACCTCTTCCTTTTATTCAACCTGCAGAGGCCAAAGCCGGGTCTCCTCCGGGGTTTTTTATTTCAACTCTGGGAAAAGGGCAGGGCTTGGTTGATTTAAAACAGGTTGTGATGGGTAAGGTTAGAGCTCCTGACCCCCTGGGGCTTCTGACTCTGGGATCTACCACCAAGTTAGGGCTCCGGAGGTTTCCTTCCAAAGCCGAAGAGGGGATGGAGTCCATCACTCCAAAGGAGAGATACAGAAATCAGGAGATCTGTGTTTAAAAAAAAAAAAAACAACTCACTAAGGAGTGCCATATTCTTCATGCCTTCGTATCTCATGCTCAAAGCACAAGTATCAATATTTAGCCAAGAAGTATGTTTGTTACGGACAAAGCTTGTAAACTGCTTTAAGATTCCTCTATGAAGGCAGACGTGGGAAGAAAAACATTGTTGTTTTTCAAAGGAGTTTGCCACACAGTCATTATGAAAGAAATACGGGTATCAATTCATGCTGCTGTTGTGGTCAGTGTGTTTGGCACAGAAATAGCAGCATCTCTCGCTCAGGATCCTGGAGGCAGTGTCTGCAGGCTGGTAGCGCCCCTTTTACAGCTGGAGAAAGCCAGGCACGGAGCTGCAGCGAAAGAGCCACAGCCTTCAGCCTCACTGGACCATGGAGCCCAAATTCAAAGTGTTTTACTAGCAGAGCCACGCACAGATCTCCTAAGACCTGACTCATTTCCCTTATTCTGATCATGCTGCTCTCTACATCAAAGAACTAGATTCTTTTCAAGTATTTACCCATCTGCGTGTCTGTTGCTATGACTGCTGGTGTTTAACTGAAAAGGTGAGGGATTTAGATAGGAAATCATCCAGCTCTGCTTAGGAAGGAAGATTATCACTGTTCAGTTATTATCGTAGCAGGGCTGAATGCCACGGGGCTGAACGGCGTGACTGAAGCCCACCACGCATTGTCTGGCAGATTTCACCCAGGGCGAGTTAAATAAGGGGCCACCTGCGGGGATATTGTTTTCTTGATACCTCGGCGGCGGTTTGAAGTGTGCGACGTGCAAGGGAAAAAGTGACAGCCCTTGCACAAGGAGCACAGGTGAGGAGGACCTGTGTGTACACGTACTGCTCCAACTTACACTGAATTGTAGCTAAGGCTGAAGAGCTTCTCTCCGCCTGCACGGCTGGGAGAGCGGGGGGAAGGAGGCCCACGAAATCTGAATTCCTTTCTTTGCCATGAAACTATCTGCAGGATGTAAAACCACTCAAAGACACATTTGATCTTCTTTACTGCAGCGCACATAAAAGCGGCATCTTACAATGGGAAGAGAGCTCAGGTCTGAAAGTCTGGTCTTGTTTACACTCCCACTTCCAATGAGGAACGAGTTAATGCAATGTAGAGAGCGTGGCAGAGATACCTAATTCCCCCCATTCCCTCCTCTCTGCCAAGTTCTTCGCCCATCTGTGAGGCAGATTAAACCTCTGTACGGAAGAACACGGCTGAGATGGAGCACGCTATGGGCTCAGGCCCGCACAGATCCGCGGCTCCAGAGGCCACCTACACCGGCCTGGCGAGGTGTGTGCTTCAGAAAAGGCTCAGCGAAACCAGTTAATGAGCCAAGCCAGCCCCTTCTGTATTTAAGGAGAGCCAAACTGTAATTTAAATCCATCTTTAAGAGGGCAAAGGAGGGAAGCTATCCTGGATTTACTGCCTGGCAAAAAGCAGCATCTGTGGCATAACTTAAGACGTTAAAGGTCTACACCGGTGCGGCCGGATCTGATAAGGGCTCACGTGGGAAGTTATTGCAGAGTAGCTGGTGTGCTCTAAACCCACAGCCTGCTTTACTGCACAAATAGCATCGCCACACAGACAGACGGACAAGGCAGCCCTGGCCTGATTGTTTCCACTCTCCTGCCTCACCGGGAAATGCCAGAATTAATTAAGAACATTTGTAAAGTGTTCTATACTGCTAAATTGCTACTTAAGAGAGAAGCTAAACCCTGGTCCAGCTTCCTGTCATTTTCTCTGCTGTTTTACAAACTCAGAAGAATTTATGTGGGAGACTGTTGCTGCGAGATACAAATGCCAATCCGTCCTGCCAGTCAGTATGAGAACTCCGACAGCAGAGCAGCATCTCAGGTGATGCCAACCTCCCTCCACTCCAAAACCTCCTGAAGGGCTGCATAATAAAATCCAGCAGGAAAACCACCTTTTAGAAGAACACCATTTATTTTTTTGGATGGTTGAGGTCTCCAGGCTCAAAAATTTTGCCATTGCTAACTTGCTTAACAGCACCTCTGGCAGCATCTTCATCAAAATGACTAATAGCATCCTACAGAACTCTTTGATAGAGTTATTCCTATTGAACGAGCAGGATTTAGCAGAAACGAGCAGATTTAGCAGGTTACTGCCTGGCAGAGCTGGGATTACAGCCACAGTAGTGCTGAAATGCCGGGCTCTGTCACTTTTGCCAGGAGACCACGCTGCTCCCAGCAGAGACGTGGAGGGCATCGAGGGAACTTACTTAAACCTATTTAGTGTTCAGCACGAGAGCGCTCCGTACTCACCACCCTGGCGGCTCGCTCTTGAGATTCACATTTCCGACAGAACCAGGGGCCGGTAGGAACCTGGACAATTCCATAGCAAGCTGGAAGAAAAGCAAAGGGAGTTCATTAGACCATCTTTAAATTGACTGCTTAATTTCTGAGGCATATATAAAAGTCTTCCAGGGCTGTTATCAGTCAGAGATGAGTGACAAAACCAAAAATTACATCAAGGTGGCAGTTTATTCCCGTTTCTAATGTCCATACCCAGCGACAGCAGACAGCCTTTTCCAAGGGGTCCAGTGTTTCACATTTATTCAAGTTTTCAAACAAGCTCATGCCCAGTATGAAAAATTCCCATGAAAGTCTGGCCTAAGTGGGAATCAAGTGCTTAATAAACTGTGCCTAATTCTGGTCCAGCGAACACAAATTTCTTACCCCTTAACTTTCCAAGTGCCACTAGTGATCTAAATATAAACCTATGAAATGGATGGCTACGAGGAACCTCAACCATAATTAGGACCGAGATAACTTCTCAGCATCGTGAAGGAAATCATCCCAGTGAGAAGCCAGACAGACACGGTGTGGAGCTCCCCTGTATCCCACACACCCGCAGGTCTGTAGGTCACATCCAGCAGCAGCCTTTTGCAGCACGTTTCCAAGATCACCGAACCCAAGCTTTTCAGGACGAATCCCGGGAACAGGGTCCACGTTAATACAAGTCTCCAGCTGGCAACCCCGCAAATCCACGCATCCCTTTTGCCTTTTACATCACTACTGGTGCTCTCAGGATCTCTCCTTGCAAGCTGCAGCTCCCACTCCTTTAAAATTAGCTCCCTTCTCTGATGGGGCAATGCTGCTGGAAGACTGTTCACCTTCTTTGGCGATCTTCTCCCTCTGACTGTCTGAGGATGGTCTTTCCGAGTCCCAAAGGAAGAGTTTCTGACCCTAAAAAGGCTCTTAGCAGGTGGGTTTAAAGCAACGGAGGCTGCCAATGCCAGAGGTAAGAAGTAAGACTGTGCATCTCAGGCAAGTGTATAGGAGTCTCCCAGGAAAGAACAAATTATATCTTCCTTATTCCACCTTCAAATGCGAACGGGCGGTTGGAATGGAATCCCAGTCACTTGAGACATTTGAAACTAGGTTGGACAAAGCATCTGAAAATACCCTGCTGGAAGCAATCCTGTGATGCTCCCAGGGGGACGGGCCAGGCACGACCCGCAGTAGGTTCTCTCCATCTCTCTAATGTCTATTATTCCACATCAGCCAGGAAAAGGAACGCAATTGTAGAGTTAAACCAAAAGCGCTGGCTGCAAGATGGGCCCAGGCTCACCAGGCTCATACACACCAAAACTTAGAAACTACATGAAAGCACTGACAGAGGAGCCTGCCTTGGGTCCATCTTTAGCAGTGGGCTTAGGGCCAAAAGCAAGCACTCAGCTGGAGCAGCGCGAGCTTCTGTGCCCGCTGCTTCAAAAAAAGGAAGAAAACAAGCAAGAAAATGAGGAACGACACAGAACATAAGTAAGGCAGAGTTGAAAATACCATTTGTGAGTGTTCTTAACTATCTTACTGGAGTCTTAACTTACAGCCTGATGGGTTTATTACAATTTTTTTTTAGTGGAAAGATAAGATTTCTAACCATTGTCACAGAAAGAGTATTTTTTAAGAACCAGCCCTAATATGTAGCTATCAGACAAGTTTCAAAAAAAAAAAAAACCAAAACTCAAACCAAGGTTCTTCATTGAACTGTACAATCATTTCAGAAGGTAACTTTGGCTTTGTGGACATTCAAGCTGTACAAAGAGACACCAAACCCAGTGTGCGATTGCACGGAATGAGACGAGATGACCCAGATGATCCCCTACAGTGGTTTGTGTCTACTTAAGAAATAAAAGCCTACCCAAGCACCCCACCACGGCTCGGCTGATGAGCAGGCGTTAAGAAGAGGGTCGAAGAACATCCACTACAGCCCTTAGGAATTATTATATCCTGAAGGACTCTTCCAAGACCTAAATGGACCGTGGTGTTTCCCAAATACGTGACCAAGTGCCCTCTGAGACTTCCTGAACATGTTCCAACTCCACCAAAACAACGCCAAGCGCCTGCTACCCGCCCCTCAACACATCCAGCCCCTCTACCTCTGCGGGCCGAGGAACGGCCACCCTGAAAGAATGAGAGCATTGCACCTTCAAAACTGCCCTTGCACCTTCAGAGTTGCTCTTGCCACTAGACCAAAGGGCTTATATCAGTCTTGGGAGGGGGCACAAGGATGCCAATGCCCTTTCTCCCCCTCCAAAAAACCAGAGAGATGAAGAAACCCATTCTCTAGCACGTGGTTTGATAAATAACGGGAAGAATGGAAGACTTATACCCCAGCAAAACCAGAAAGAAGTGTCCTTCCAGAGAAGCCCCCGTCCTGCCTGGCACACCGGGGTGGCCGCCCGATGACAGGAGACACCCCAGCATCGCCTCCGAACGCGGAGAAATCCCCTGCCAGCTTCGCTTCCTCATTTCAACTCCCTCCCAGTCACCTGGTTGTGAGCAGCTTCTTACTGACGCCGTGAGCCAGGGCTACAACCAACCATGCCAAAAAGCAACGCCAACCTAGAGACCCCCGAGACCTGCACCTGAGGGGTGGGCATGGGCAGAGCAGGGACACCTCAGCCGCCGGGGACCAGGAGCAAGCATCAGGGCAGGGAGGGAGAGATGAGGGAGGAGATGTGCTGGGAGATGGATAGGATAATAATAGATGGAAAAACAGACGTGCCAGATGAGACCAGAAACCTTCCTGCTACTCAAAACAAACCAGCCAGGTCAATCACCCTGCCGTTCGGCTGGATTTGAACGAAAGCAAATACATATTTTTAATTATTATTATTATCATTATGTTGTTGTTGTTGCCCGGGGACCCGAGGACAAACTTTCCAGCCCGACACTGTGTGTTCGGGGTGTGCTCCAAGTCATTTAAAATGCAAATAGCCCCTCTCTCCCGGGGGGAGAAGGGCTGCCCTCCTCCCTGCCCTTGGAGGAGGCAGCTCGGGGCCCTGCACCCCCACCTCCGCCCTCCCCCG
>VXBJ01006757.1:50079-61518 GCA_013400055.1 Nycticryphes semicollaris
GGGAAATCTGGCTGGTTGCCTTTGTAACCTGAAGGAGATCCTTGCGGTTTAAGATTGTCTTAGGCTGCAGGACAAAGTGCTAAACATCCGCCATCCCCCTGACGGTCGTGGTTCCAGTTGGCCCATGCCAGCAGACACTTGGACTTGAACTGCAAATTTGCCTTTAGGGGATTAAATCCCAATTTACATAACTAATCCCTGCGGTGAGGAAAGGCTAGGCCAGAGAGGAAAGGGCACGGCGGTTTCTTGAGAGGAAAAAAAAAACAACAAACCCAAACCCAACAAAAAACCGGGGGGAAAGTTAAGCCTGTGAAAACCGAAAAGTGGAGATACTTAATTTATACTGTTCATTTGTTATTTTATCAGTCAGTGTTTTTAAAATGTGGCCATATGTAGGAAGCAGGCAAAATTAAAGTGATATGTGGTGACTCATGGGAATCCTTGTGTGTCTCAGCCGCAACGGCAGACCTAAGTTACAGAACTTGTTACTAAACTTAGTCGTTTACTACTAAATCTAGAAACCTGTGGATGAGGGAACTGGCTTCTCCGCAGGCTCATACACCACGAGCGGGGCTGTTACCCTGCTCTCCATCTGCAGAGTCTTTGTTCCAGATGATCTTTCATTTTCAGGGGGATCCTTCGCATTTACTTGATTAGCATTTTAAACTAACATAAACTTAGTTATCATCTAAGTGCCTGACATGGCAATTCCTGCCATATAATAAATAAGACACTTTTACTGAGGTGTAGGGCCCATTGCATTTTCCAGATTATTTATACTGCAGCTATTTTATCTATAATATATATACAGCCTATTGTAAAGAAAAGAACAAGAAAACAAAACAAAAAAGCAAGAAGAATGTATCTTTCTGATGACAGCTCCTCCTGCTCTTGGGAAATTTGAAGACAGCTCTAAATGAGAGAAGCGCTTGCGGCCTCGCTTACGCAAAGGGTTGGTGCAAGGCAACACTGGGATGTATGTCCTTAATGGCCCGCAGTGATAGATTCCCTCTCAGTGCAGGATCCCAGCCTTTTCCAGCAGCTTTTCCTGGGAATGAAGACCCTTCCTTTGTTTCTGGGGAAACTGTCACTCGAGGTTGTCACAAGGACAGACTGTAGTTCATGTGGGTCCAAGGAGAGCTAAAAATTGCCTACTTGTGGACAGGCAAATCCGCGTCCCTGTTTCACCAACCTGTTTGCTCCATCAGATTTTTATCTTATTCCTCTTGGGCAGGTTGGAGGAAGAGGGAATTGTGCAGGTAAGAGCAGTAATCCTCACCAGGCAGCCAAACTCCTTCCAGTCACGAGCAAGAACCACAACTTTGAAGTAGGAATCTCTGGGTTGGAACTGTGGGATCGGTTCCACAGGCAGCAGCAGCGAAGCCTTATCCTCCATTCGCAGCAGCCACCGGGGAGCAGGTGACATAATCGGGGAACTCTCTGAACCCTTCCCCTTTGAGAAAGTTGTTTCCTTGTTTTAGACCCAACTTTTCATCCTTCTCACTAATGCATATCCATTTATCCACCTGGAAATACGTTCCTCTCTCTGTAGAAGCTCATTGGCACAGCGAGAAGACTACACGCGTTACGTGTACACATTATTTAAGCAAAATAACTTAGTTTCGTGCTCTTTAAAGCTTTGTTTGTCATGTTTTGTTCTCTGTATCCATTGCTTTGGATACTGTGGTGTCTCAAAACTTCAGGAAGGATTGTGCTAGTTGTCAAATTTCAAGACCAAAAAGTGTCCCTCCTTGAAGAGACAAACAACCTGCAGCAGAGAATTCCTCTGCAAATCCGGGAGATTTGGCCTCTCTGCTGGCCTCTCCCAAGACTTTGGGTAAATTATTCTGCTTTTCCTTTCTTCTCTGTTTGGATTATTACGCCTTTGAGGAGGGAATGCCAACCTTATCGCACCTCCTGCACCATTCCAGGAGCAGCGGGGTCTTGGTGGTACTCAGGGTCTCTGCACGTTCCACCATCGTAATTAATGGTAATTGTAATGGGAACAAAAATGAGGATGATGGTAATGACAGTGGCATCAAGTGGGATTTGATGCTATACACAAGACTTGCCCCCAATTTCTCTTTTGCCTCTCCCACATATAATGCTGACAACTGGATAGTTCTGCAGTTTTGGTACCTTTGTCGTGGGTTTAGAAAGGATATAAACTTCTTCTCTTTATCTCCACTAAAAGTGGATGTTATTACCTAGAGACAAAAGGCTGGTGGGGACAAGGGGTCAAAATCTTGCTACTTCTCTCCACCACAGATGGGGGAAACGTCTTCCAATCCAAAAAATCTCGATTGCAACCAGCCAGGACTCTGGGGCACATTTTCCTACATTACATAGGGCCTCTTAACCCTCTTTTCCCATCGTTGGACAAGGAGATATCCCACTGAGTTCTGCAAAGGCTTCTTGCACCTTGCAGGACCAAAAGCTGGGACTCTGGACTGTGACCTGCAAAGGCAAAATCTGTGTTTAAAGAGGAGCTTCAGCCGCCTCCACAGCGTGTCCTTCCCAAGGGAGAGAGAGAGAGACCTTTGCCCCTGCTCTTCATTAACCACACCTTCCAAAAAACCCCACACTTCTCCTCCCTTCTCTGCCCTGCCTCATGTCCTCACAAAGAGCATTTCATCCAGGCTTCTTCTCTTAAGGAACGGCTGGGTTGGGGGAAGGTATTTGTGAAGGGAAAAGAAAGAATCGGCTGCTGGAAGGGATTGCTGAGGGTTTACGAGGCGGGTTACTTTGTGCTCGCTCCATTATGAGCTAAATGCTGCCTTTTCGAATGTACGAACACCCACGGGAAGGTTTGGAGAGTAAAGAAAGCCAAGAGCCAAACACACACACTCCCCTGGCTTCGTCTGTAACTTTCTGGCCTTGGACAAGTCACTTCCTCCCTTTGTGCCTCATTTTCCCTCTTTGTCTGAGCAATTCCCTGCTGCAGAGCACTCTTGGGTTGTTTGTCTGAAAAAGCACTATATAAGTGCAAGTTATTATTCACTAAACAATGTCATTAAGGACTTCGAAAGGAAATGATGATGTCATTAACAACTTTGAAAGGAAATAGTGCCATTAATGACTTAGAAAGGAAAAAAGTAGCGACTGAAATCTCTTCTATGCCTGTCTTTTTTTTTCCTCTAGCAGCTTAAATCAAATGAGACAGCGGGTCATATTTGTCTTTGTGGTTTTGATGAAGCAAAATTGATTAATATAGTAGGCCATTGTACAGGAAGATGACAAATTTGCTTTTGGTACTCAATTACTCCTTTATGAGTGGAAATAATTTGAAGGGATCGTTAGAATCGCTCTGCCTCTTGTCTTGCCCTAAAAGCTGAAACTCCCACGCTTTCCTGACATACCCATATTTATGATCCCTTTCCAGCCCGCTCACCTCACTGTCCTCTCCCCCTGGGGTGACAGGGATTCCTATGGGCCAGGTCTTTAAAGGGGTTTAGCTGCTCGTTCACTTCTTCCTGCAGAAGCGAGAGTGTCCGACAGACCACGTAGTTAAGGAGCATCGCTAAAACAAGTCCAGTTTAACAAACCTAATGGGATAGTCATAAAATCACATAAACATTGTTTGGAAGGAACTTCAAGAGACCAATTAGGCTAATTCCCTACGGGGAGGCAGAACCAAGGATCTATTAGTGTCGTATTATTTTTATTATTATGATTATTATTTACATTAGACAGTGAAAGCACACAACAATTACCAGAGAAATAAGTGATGTGGTCTGTGTCCAGAAACCAAGAGTATTTCTAAGGAGCCTCTACTTAGGCTTTCAAGTTTGTTCCTTGGAACATAAACAGATGCCCTGCCTTAAAACTGAAATGAGCTTTGGAGCTGCTCCCATCTCTGGGTGCTGGAGCAGGGTTTTGAGGGCGTTTCAACTCTGCCGGGGCGCCTCGGGATGGCAGAGCACTGGGTGCTTCGTCGGTTCAGGCTCTGATTCTCAGCCTGGGTCCTGATGTGAAGGTGGTGGTGGTGTGGGGCTTAATAATCACAAACAGATTTTTCTTTAATGGGAGTTAGGCACCTGTGTCCCTTTGTGCCTTGGGACTTTTTCCTCACATTCCTGCGTTTTTAATGCCTTTAAAAAACACGCGGCAGTAATTGAAGCTTTGCCTGTACCCACCGGTTGCTCTCATTTAATTGGTTTACAAACCAGTTTAATTAAACCCTCCGTTTTGACATCCTTGTATTGGTTTAGAGCGTGGCATCAGCTTAGCTTGCAGTTGTATGTTCAGTTCTTGGCGACGCTGTCGGAAACTGCCTTGAAGACAGGAAACCTGAGGTAAGAGCCTGAAGGTAACAGCCCTGCAGCGACTGCACAAAACCGAGGGCTTGTTCCAGGACGAAGTTACCTTCCCAGGGCTGGAGGTACCCCCAGCAGGGCAGCCCCACGGCACAGTGAGGTGTGGGGCAGCCAGTGGGTAACGGCCGCCATCCCTCACCATCCCACTGCCAAGCCAAAAATGGCCCAGCGTGTTAAACCTGTGCTGGGTCAGGCTTCCCCCTCCCCTCTTCCTCCCAAATTACCTATATATATACTAATATAGAGGTATATAATGATTTCTCAAGCTGGTTTCCAGGCAGGAGAAACCATTACAGAGGCTCTGCTGCTGCTCTGCCCCTTTCAGCACACAGCACCCAGGGCTGGGGGGTGTCAGCGCTCACCCAAATCCCTAAGATTTCTGCACAAAGAAATCTTTCCCCGCAGCTCGGGGGGGTGTGCTGGGTGCTGCAGGCNTCCCAGTCCCTCCATCTATCCCTGTATCCATCCCTCTCTCCATCCTTCCTTGCTTCCCTTCCTCCATCCTTCCCTGTATCCCTGCATCCCTCCATTCCTATATCCCTTCCTCCATCCCTCCACCTTTCCCTGCATCCCTCCATCCCTGTACCCTTCCCTACACCCCTGAATCCTTTGTTCCATCCCTCTTTCCATCCATCCCTCCATCCCTTCCTCCATCCATCCCCATCTCCCCATCCCCTTTGAGCCCACCAGGACTGGTGGGGCCAGGGACAGTGGGTGCCCGGTGTGGGACAGGGTGGCTGCAGGCCTGGGGCAGGGGTGGCTTCTGGGGGGAGCTGGAGGCATTTCACACATTTATCAGCCAAGTGGGTAGCTCTGGTTCTGAGTGAGAGCTGCGGGGATGTAAAAGCAAACATAATCAAACCTTTAGCTTTTCCTCACTGCTCTTGCGAGATTTGCATGGACCGTTCCGAGATGCCTGTTTACTATAAATGTCCTAATTATTTGTCAGAGGAAGCAACTGTTTCCTTTANCCCCGCAGCTCGGGGGGGTGTGCTGGGTGCTGCAGGGCCGGGGTGAGTGTGTGTGTGTGCACTGCTGGGACCCCCAGTGCGGGTGCCAGGCCTTGGTGGCAGAGCTACCCTGGGGCGGGAGCGGGGGGACCATGCCGGGGGCTGCGGGGCTGGGACCGCCCGGGGCTGAAAAAGCCCCGTGAATATCGACAGGAAACGATCGGCGGCTTTTTTGGTTGCGAGCTGCAGCGCTGAGGTTCAAGCGACGACATCCTGCCCCCGCGCAGCGCCGAGGGCGGGGGTGGGGCGGGGGCGAGGGGCGANCCATCTCCCCATCCCCTTTGAGCCCACCAGGACTGGTGGGGCCAGGGACAGTGGGTGCCCGGTGTGGGACAGGGTGGCTGCAGGCCTGGGGCAGGGGTGGCTTCTGGGGGGAGCTGGAGGCATTTCACACATTTATCAGCCAAGTGGGTAGCTCTGGTTCTGAGTGAGAGCTGCGGGGATGTAAAAGCAAACATAATCAAACCTTTAGCTTTTCCTCACTGCTCTTGCGAGATTTGCATGGACCGTTCCGAGATGCCTGTTTACTATAAATGTCCTAATTATTTGTCAGAGGAAGCAACTGTTTCCTTTACAGACAATTTTGGTTATTTATCACGGACTCTGCCGGCCTGCCTTGCTGCCAGGAGCGTCCTTTTCATCATGTGTCTGCTCGGTGACTCTTACAGAATGGGTTAGATCTTCTCGCACACCCTATTACTCATCAGAAATTTTGAGGCTGTAACCTGTTACTGAGTCACTGGTGAGTCATAACGTGTCACTTGGACAAGAAAAGATGGCCAAAACAAGTGTGTAAAGTCACCAGCACCACTCCTGAGCGCAGCTTCCCGATGAGACCTGAGGGATCGAAATTAAGCTGATGGTTGCAGCGTAATTTATGAGTAATATCGGGAATAAATCAGTTTAGCTGTGACTCATATCTATCTATCATGACGCTCAAATATTTTTGCCCTTAACTTGAGAGACCCGGGAACAGGAATAATTTCTAAAAGCGTCAAAAATCAGGGCACAGAGCTCTCTGAGGGCAAGGCCATCACAGGGTGCTTTGGGAGAAACCCGGAGAGGGGGGGGGTCCTGTGCTGATTGTGCTGTGCTGAGGAGTTTCACGCAGGCAAAACCTATCCAGGTGCACCAAGTCCAGCTTTAATTAAGATTTACATTAATTTAATTCATTCTGGTTAATTGCTGCATTAGAATAATGTGTCACAAGCGCAGCGTAAAATAGTAGTGGGTCTACACGAGGGGTTTGTCAAACACAGCCCTGTATTTAGAGTCACTTCCTAATATAGACAAACCCACTCTCTTCTCTTTCTTCCTCTCGCTCCGTTTTGGCTCGTTGACAGTGGGATTACAAAAATAGTGAGAAGACCTGAAATTGAAAATGAGACTCAGTTTACAGACCTGTGTCGTTTAGGGAGGCGTAAAGAGTTGGGCTAATGTGATTTTTTTCTAAGTGTCAGCTCTGACATGGCAAGTTTTAGTCGTATTTTTTTTCCTGCAGGCCCCTTTCTGCGGGGGATTTATGGTGTTGGGGCGGTCGCATTTTCCCCTACATGGCTTTAACCAACCCAGGGGGTGCATTTCCAGGTCCCTGCCCTGAATTTTGCTGCCCACGTCAGTCAGATCGCCTCCCAACGAGCTGTGTAAAGCCAGGCTGTTGCTGGGTGCCCTGGCATTGGGAGACAGGAACACATCTCTCCTTGAAGTGTCCCGGGAGAGGGTTCTTTTCCCTCTGTTCCCGCTCTCTCCTGTGCGAGTAGTTTCTATTCCTGCCGGGCAAACCGGCGGCTTTGCCGCTGAAACCCTTGGAGGAGAGGAGCACACACCTCCCCCCGCCACCCCCCTCCACGCTCCGAGGGGCGTCTGTAGCAGCCCCACAGGGTCCCAAGGGCCCGGGACCGCCGGGATGTGAAGCTCATGGCCGGGGGGAGGACTCAGCAGATGCCCGGGGATCGCGGCGTGGGTGGAAAACACCGGCCCGGGGAGCCGCAGGCTGCTCGTGGGAAGGCAGCCGGGGACCTCTGCTGGGCGAAGCCTAAAAATGCCCTTTTTTCCCCAAAACGCGTGCCCTGCGGCCACGCTGGCGGTGGGAGACCTCCGGGTGGCGCCAGCATTTCGCCTTTCCCCGCGGGACCGGCCTCCCCCACCCCGGGGATTTGAGCTCTGGGTCGGGAGACCCCCAGCACCCCAGATCCGCATCCTCTGGCCTCGCCGCCGGGGCCAGCGGGCAGGGACGGGGACTAGCCCCGGGCGGGCTCTGAACCGAGAAAACGAAGAGGTGGGGGCTCACGGCTGGGGTGCGCTGCAGGAGAAATGCTGGCTTTTCCGGGGGTGTGAAACCTTTCAGAAATGGTAATGACCACGAGAAACTGGACTATTTCTCGGCTATTTCTGCTGCCAATCCATCCATCCATCCATCCATCCATCCATCCATCCATCCATCCTCTGCTCGGGTCCCCTGTCCGCCCGGTCCAGCTCATTGCTTCCCGCTGCCCGATCCCGGTCTCTCTCCATCCCGGNGCTTCCTAGAAAGCGGAGCTGCAGCTGAAATTTTGGAATGAAACGCGAACATACTCTGTTTTATTGTTTCCCAGTTCGGTGCCTTCCCCTCCCTTTAGATCTCAGCGGCTCCGAAACCGAGAACCATTTGGCAGCTGGGAGATACCACGGTGTTAAAAAAATAATGATAAAATCAAATAAAGACAAACAGATGCAGCCTCCTCCCCGAAACAGGGAGCAACGGGCGGGAAGCGCTGGAGATCACGTCTCAGCCCTTCAGGAACTCGCATCCCAGGGTTTAGCTCAGCCCAACAGCAGGTAGAGCAGCTCCTGCCCGGGTTGTGCTGGGAACGGAGACCCCACGCCTCTGCCCGGAGGGTGTCCGTGTGTCCGTGTGTGCACAGACCCGTTTGTGCCACGCACCGGGACACGCAGGCTCACTTTGGTCCGGGGCTCCTTGTGCCCCATGAGCCTTTGACGTGACTCCGTACTCCTGTACCCCCCAGGGTTTGTGCAAATCGCTCCCATAACCCAAAGCGTAACACAAAATTCAGATTATTTAAACAGGATATCGGGTGTGTCCCCCCAGATCTGCTGTTTCTTGCCTTTAGGTGCACGGGCACCGCCATAAGGAATTGCAAGAGCTTTTTCTCTCTGGACTTGCAGAGTGTCACCCCCTGCACCCAGCGCCGGGGGGGTCGGGGGGAATCGGGGTGGGGGGTGCTGGTGGCATCTTGCACACACAGGGACAGCAGCAGAAGAAACACCTCGGCCGGGTGGAGCTGGAAACCCTGGGGATCCGCCCGTGCGGCGAGAGATTTTCACTATTATTATTACTATTATTATTGTTGTTGCTGTTGCTGTTGCCAGAAACCAGCAAAACTTTACAATCCAGATGTTTTGAGAGTGTCAGAACAACTCGCTGCTGCTGCTGCTGTTCTTTATGGTGAAATCAAAAGAGTCGCCGTGGCTGAGAATCCGAGCGCATCCAGCCCCGCCAAGAATGCAGGTTGCTCTTTGCTTTCTACCTCTCGAACCCAGATGCTCCCGGGTATCTCCCACTGTTGACAGCCGTTTTCTTCAAAGGCTTGTCTTCAGCGATCCATCAATTAGGATAAAAAATGAGCTCTCATTCTCCNGGGCTCACGGCTGGGGTGCGCTGCAGGAGAAATGCTGGCTTTTCCGGGGGTGTGAAACCTTTCAGAAATGGTAATGACCCCGAGAAATTGGACTATTTCTCGGCTATTTCTGCTGCCAATCCATCCATCCATCCATCCATCCATCCATCCATCCATCCATCCATCCATCCATCCATCCTCTGCTCGGGTCCCCTGTCCGCCCGGTCCAGCTCATTGCTTCCCGCTGCCCGATCCCGGTCTCTCTCCATCCCGGCAGCCGAACCGGAGCGGAGCTTCCCCTGGGAATGTCGGGGGAAAAAAGCGTTGGGACCTCGCTCATCTTCGGGAAGATGCTCGGGACTGAGACTCCTCGGGGTCCTTCCAGCCCAAATCCCCGGAGAAGGGGGCATGTTTTTTATGGGTCCCTTCTAACAAGCACCGGAGGGGAAAATCAGTGGAAGGAGGCGGAATAGACGGGGCAGAGCCGGCTCCTGGGACGGCTACAGCAGCACCGGGCACCCCAGGCTGAAACCCCCAGGCTGAAATCCCAGCCGCTTCCTAGAAAGCGGAGCTGCAGCTGAAATTTTGGAATGAAACGCGAACATACTCTGTTTTATTGTTTCCCAGTTCGGTGCCTTCCCCTCCCTTTAGATCTCAGCGGCTCCGAAACCGAGAACCATTTGGCAGCTGGGAGATACCACGGTGTTAAAAAAATAATGATAAAATCAAATAAAGACAAACAGATGCAGCCTCCTCCCCGAAACAGGGAGCAACGGGCGGGAAGCGCTGGAGATCACGTCTCAGCCCTTCAGGAACTCGCATCCCAGGGTTTAGCTCAGCCCAACAGCAGGTAGAGCAGCTCCTGCCCGGGTTGTGCTGGGAACGGAGACCCCACGCCTCTGCCCGGAGGGTGTCCGTGTGTCCGTGTGTGCACAGACCCGTTTGTGCCACGCACCGGGACACGCAGGCTCACTTTGGTCCGGGGCTCCTTGTGCCCCATGAGCCTTTGACGTGACTCCGTACTCCTGTACCCCCCAGGGTTTGTGCAAATCGCTCCCATAACCCAAAGCGTAACACAAAATTCAGATTATTTAAACAGGATATCGGGTGTGTCCCCCCAGATCTGCTGTTTCTTGCCTTTAGGTGCACGGGCACCGCCATAAGGAATTGCAAGAGCTTTTTCTCTCTGGACTTGCAGAGTGTCACCCCCTGCACCCAGCGCCGGGGGGGTCGGGGGGAATCGGGGTGGGGGGTGCTGGTGGCATCTTGCACACACAGGGACAGCAGCAGAAGAAACACCTCGGCCGGGTGGAGCTGGAAACCCTGGGGATCCGCCCGTGCGGCGAGAGATTTTCACTATTATTATTACTATTATTATTGTTGTTGCTGTTGCTGTTGCCAGAAACCAGCAAAACTTTACAATCCAGATGTTTTGAGAGTGTCAGAACAACTCGCTGCTGCTGCTGCTGTTCTTTATGGTGAAATCAAAAGAGTCGCCGTGGCTGAGAATCCGAGCGCATCCAGCCCCGCCAAGAATGCAGGTTGCTCTTTGCTTTCTACCTCTCGAACCCAGATGCTCCCGGGTATCTCCCACTGTTGACAGCCGTTTTCTTCAAAGGCTTGTCTTCAGCGATCCATCAATTAGGATAAAAAATGAGCTCTCATTCTCCCGCATTTGTTTTGGGAAGAGGGAAATTATTTAAACAACTGTATCTCCATTAAACGAGGGAGCGAGGGTGGGGAGCAAATCCTCTGACTTTTCTGGGACGGAGCGAAGTGCTGTTTCACAAAACACACACTCTCCGGGCTACGGACCACCTCCCACCTCTCCCAAATAATTATTAGAACTAATTATTATTAGCTCGCCCCAGAGCCTGGGCAGTGAGGAAGTGGCAGAGCTGGGTTTCAGGGGTTGGAGGAGATGCTTTTCCCCTTCTTTTTCTCCCTAAGTGGGAAAAAAAAAAGACAAAGGGTGGATATTAATGCTGATATCCGCTCTAATATTTTATCATTATCATTATTATTATTATTTCATTTCTCCCTGCGGATTACACTTTTAAAGGCCTCACTTCCTCCCATTGTACAAGCCCCGGCCGAGGGTCCCGATTCAGCCGGTGGGGACACCCGTGGGGAGGGCAAGGAAAACACTCGGGGGGCGAGTGGGCCTTTCCCCGTTCTCCTCCCTGAAGGAGGGAAGGACCCTAAAGCTGCCGTTTCAAACTTGAGCAAATTCTGTCACTTGTGGAAATGGAGCAATACTTACTGAACATCAGCCAGGACACGCAGCAGGGCCAGTGGCAACCTTTCGCCTTTTATTGTCGCCAATTAGGCGTGTGTTGGTATAAAAAGGGCTCGGAGCTTTCCAGCATTCCCGGTCCCGAAGGTGGCTGCGATCCTCCAGGACGTGTCCCTTTAAACAGCCCCTGTGCCTTTTTTATTTACAATAAACACATTTTTGTTAATGAAACCCTCGCCCACTTTGCAACACCCCACCCC
>VXBJ01006757.1:105470-117942 GCA_013400055.1 Nycticryphes semicollaris
CTGCTACCTGCTCACTCGCTCCCTTTTTTTCCTTCTCCTCCCTTCCTCGCCCCCAGCCGCTGCTGAGACACAAAGGGCAGGACGAGCCGCGGGGCTGCAGCTCGCCCCTGGTGAGATTATTTTCAGCATCTTTGCAGGAGGAGGAAAAATCTGGCGCATCCCGGGCTGGGCTCGGGCGTGGAGGGGAGGAGGAGGGTGGGAAAACTTAAAATAACTCCCAAAGCTGCCTGCCCTCCCACTGCCCTGCCCTGTGCCGTGGCCGGCTGGGTTTGGGGGGGTTGAGGGGAGCAAAGGAGAGCCACCTTGGGGTCTGCTCCCCCCGCCGTGGGGTGTGCCCGAGTGTGCACAATGTGCTGTGCCCACCAGCGCTGCCCTGCCCCGTGCCAGCCCCCCCCCCACGGGTGACAGGGACCTGTGTCGGTGTTGTGTTGCCTGTGGGTGAAGGGGAGGGGGTCTCTTTGTCTGCCCGCTCTGCGGGGAGCGCCCAGCCTTCACCCTGCAGCCTCTCCCCTCTTTGTTCTCTCCATTTTTATTTCCCCACCACCACCCTCCCCCTGGCTGTGGTGAGATGGGCTGGGGAGTGGCGATGCTTCGGCCCCCATGGGTGCCAAGCACCCAGCTCTCCAGGAAGTTGGTTTTGCCTGCGTTTGGCCCTGGGAATGCATCCTTGGGAGCCGTGACCCTTCCCAGGCAGGTGGGAGGGGGTGCCATCTAAGCAGTTTTCACTTAAGGGTGGAGATGGAAAGATGGTGCTCAGCTGGTCTAGGCAGAGAGTGGGGGTGTCCCTTGCCCTGACATCAACAGGGAATTCAGCCTTTCCTTATCACTGGGTCAGCTCCAGGGACAACCCCCTCCCCAAGCCCCCCGCCTCGACTCTCTCAGGGTCTGTCAACACCCACACCCTGCGGGTGCAGATGCTTTTCAGACCCCTCTGGCTGCTCCAGGCATTCCCATCACCGCTGGTACTGGAGGCTGCTGTGTAGGTTTCCCTCCCCCAAAATACCAAACCCAGCCTGGGGTTCAGGGCAGTGACCTCACCAAAGCTGCCTGAAGCTACGTGGTTGCTCCAGCCCCAGTGGTGGCTCTTCTCTCATTTTAATGAGGAATACATTTCCAATGTGCTAATTATTTCCCACCAGACTGCCCCTGAAGCTGCCAGTGGTCACACGCCTGTGGAAATGGCCCCGTGCTCCTTCTGACAGGGGCCCTGTTCCCCAAGAAAGCTGCCAGTGGACTGTGAGCCCCCGCCCTGGGGTGGCCAGGAACTGAGTAGGGGGGAGCAAACAGGGAGCCACAGGCCCTGACTGGGCTACTGAAGGGCCAGTGTCTTTGTGCAAAGCGAGCTTTAATCTTTGTCAGGAGCCATCCTTCCCCTCCCAGCAGAATGGGCCGGGGGTGTGGGGGGTAATGTTCCCCCCACTCATTTTGTCTGGAATGTCCTGCTTGTGGTCCAGGAGATGCTCATCCCCCTCCCTGGGGGGGGTGGGCTGGAATGGGAGAGGATGGGGGGGCCGCCTGGGTGGCCCTGGCCAGGGAAGGGGGGAGATGCTGAGAACTGGTGTCGTGATTTCACTGAACTGGGAGGTGGTGGGGTTAGCACTGGTGGTGGGGAGGGGTTATGTGTTTTAGGGTGAGTTCCAGCCTCAGCCCTGGCTCCCCACACTGGAAAGCTTCCTGGTTTCCCCAGAATGTGGGTTTTCTTCTTTAGGAAAAGGTGGATAAAGGCTGTGTCGGAGTAGGGGTGAGCCTGGGCCATGAACCTGCTGCACCCTAGCTGGACACCTCCACCTTGGAGGGGGACACACACCTCTGTCCCCATCCCCTTCCACTGGTGCTTGCAGCAAAAGCCCAGCCTGGTGGGAAACACCCACCTGTGCCTGACTCCGTGTCCCTTTCCATGAAGAAATTCTCCCTGTCGGAGCCTTCTCCTGGGAGCAGGGAGGCCCTGGGTGCTGCCTGGGCACTGCTCCCCACGGGCCACTGCTGTGGGGCTGAAAGACCCCACTGCTCTGTCTCTTGAGGGGTGGGGGGAGCAGGGCGGGAGGGATAGAGCCGAGCGGTGCAAGGGTTTAATTATAGGAATCGATTCTCCTCGTTGCCACGCATCGATCCCCAGCCGGGGCACGCGGTGGCTGCCTCTGCGCCCCCAGGGACACGCACAGACACGTGTGAGCGATGCCCCACAGCGTGGAGCGCGGCCCAGGGATGTGGGGAGCATCCCCCACGTAGCTGGGGGCTTGGTGCCAGGGGAGGGGGACTGGGCCAGGCTGACTGCGGTCCCTTTTGGGGTCAGAAGAGGAGGTGAAGGGGTGGGGGGTGTCCCCTGGGTGCTGTGTTCATGGACGAGTCCGTTGAGGCTCTGTCTGTTTAATGTTTTATTTCCAAGCACGTTGGGGAGGGAGGAGAGGGTTTTTTTGAGATGTTTGAGGGTGTGACAGAGTGGGGTTGGAACCAGGCACTGGGAAGCTGGGGTGTGAGAGCAAGGAAGAGGAAGGATGCTCTTCTGTCGCCCCCACTTCTGGGGGGAGTAATTTCTCCAACATTTTGCTCTGCCCCCCGGTGCTGGGGCAGCATCCCCAGCTCACTACTCGTGAAACACCAACTGCTGCTTGCTCCAGCCCTGCAGCTCTTGACTTGGGGGTGCTGGACCCCCAGTAAAACAGGGCGATGGGGGTTGGCACCCCCAGTCCTGGGGGGCTGCGCTCAGGAAGGGGCTGGATGGGGGCTGGTGGGGAGGAGTGAGGACAGAGACTCCCTTTGGTGGCCGTGAAGTTCTTCCAGCGTGTGGCTCAGTTGGCTCTTTCCCAGCAGCCGTGGTTGAGTTTTCTAACTCTTGCTATTCTTGTTAGTACTAAAACGCCCCTGGGTGGGTGAGGTGAGAGATACCTGGAGTGAGGTCCCCGGGGTGGGGGTGAAGAGGCTGCTCGGGCCAAGCTTTGAAGATGTCTTGGATTCAGAAAGTAGTGAGCAGCCCTGCCAGCATCTCTGGGGGAGGTCTGAAGCCCACTGTGGGTCTGACCCACCGGATGGGCTCCATCTCCAGCAGCAGGCACACAGGGGGACGTGGGGAGGTCCCAAGCTCATCACGGCAAGGTTCTTCAGCTCGAGAAGGGGGAGCGGGTGCTGTTACCCATCAGCTGCACTTGCTCCTCATCAAAGGTCCTCATTAACCCCCCTCCTGGCTGTGCCAGGCTGCAGGTGCACCAAGGCTCAAAGAGGCACTCGGCAAAGGAGCTTAAATGCTTGTTAAAAAATTACTGATTTGCTCCTCGCCGCCCAATGGGGATAATAAAACTTTGCTGTCAGCTGTTTTTATTTTTTCCCTCCCCCTGCATGGTTTCCACTTTCAGAATAAATGCAAATGAAGAATTTTAATTTTTTTTTTTTTTTTTAAATTCCTCTCCAACAGAAGGACTGATGGAGAGGGCTGGGTGGGGGCGGGAGGAAAAGGAAGGGAGGAGGGCGGCAAACACTTAGGGTTTGTTTGTGGTTTGGTTCCCCCCCCACCCCTCACCATGCTGAAATGTTCTGATTGCGAAGGGAGGAGAGAGAAGGAAGATGATGCGTTTGGGCTTCCAGCTCCCAGGCTGGGAAATGTCACATCTGCTCTCCAGCCCCACACTGGGAACCGCTGTTCCAGCATAACTGGGAAAGGAGAGCCAAAGAGCAGCTTCTCTTCCAGTCCCAGCCCAGGGGCCCCTTGCTTGGGTCACCCTGTAATATCTCAGCGCTCACACCTCCGAAAGGGATGTCTGGGGAAGGCTGGGTCATGGAGGTGATGTGTCCTAGAGCTCTGTGGCTGCTGGCCCTGTTCCTCCTTGCCCATGGGCTCCTCCCTGCCCTCTGCTCCTGCCAGCGGCCACTCTGGCTGCTGGTGTGGGATCTTCTCCACCTCCAGTTTATATATTTCAATTACAGCCTCTTAAAAGCCTCCATGTTTCAGGAGCTGCCCAGATTTACGGCTCCTGTCCTGCAGCCAGCCCAGGTGTCCTCCTGCCTTTCCCTGAGCTGGAGCTCTCCCTCTGAGGCTGCAGCCCCATAGAGTGCCATGGGTCAGTCCCTGGCCCCACAGAGTGCCGTGGGGCTATGGATCAGCCCCCACCCCCTCCTTGAGATCTCACCTATGCGTGATGACAGGCAAGTGTTTGGCTTCTGAGCTGCCACCATTTCCCCTGCTTTCCCCTTTCCCAAAGTGCTTGGTCACCCTGGGATTATGGACATCAAAATCTTATGGTCAGTGGCTCTCATTAATTGGCTTAATTACCCTTAGGAGGCAGGGATACCTGAGGTTGGGAAGGGATGCTGTCTGTAACTCCCAACCCTGTAGCATGACTGCCAGAGAGATGGTTTTCAAAAGCAGTTGTGGCATCTAGTCTGGTGGGTTTTTTTTTTTGTGGTTTTCCTTTTTAATGGGATATTTTGAGCTGAAATGGGACCGAGTGTGGAATGACAGGGGCTGGGATCCTGTATCTGGATGAGCTTGGAGGGAGGGATGAGGAGCTGGGATGGGATTTCAGGGGGATGCATTTCCCAGTGCAGGATCCCCTGGTGCTTTATAAGCCCCGTGGTGGAGGTAGAGGAAAGAGATGAAAATCAAGAGGTGAATCTGATGCTGTGGAGGGAGGAAAGGGCCCCGAGGGCAGTCAGGGTGCCCTGGGTTCAATCTCTTGCTCTGACACGGATCTCTGGCAGGACACCAGGCATGGCACCGCAGGGTACGCACATTTCTAAAGCACTGGTGTGTTTCGGAAGCCAAATTCCTACAGAATTGGTGTGCATAAAGCACATGCATCTTGCAAGCCTCTAGTCAGCCTCATGGCACTGCCTCACCCATCTCCTGCTCTGCCTGGGAGCTCCGTAGGGCACCAGGGCCCCGATATTTTATGGGGGTACCTGGAGACAAGGCTGCCTGGGAGAGGAGCCCCTGCTCCATCCAGCTGCCCAACATCTGGGCTTGGCGACCCTTCTCCCAGCCTCGCCAAGGGGCTTGAGTCGTGTTGCTCTTCCCGAGCATCCCCCTCACTCGCTGCCGGCTCCCGGGGCTCGAGATCTCATCCATCTGTCGGCGGCTCGGAGGCGGCACCGCAATAGGGTGTGAAACCACCACCTGCCAGTTGACTTTCCTCCTGTGGCTGCCACGGTGCTTGGCAAGGGCGGAGCTGGAGACGAATAAAACTCTCCCTTCCCGTGTTGTTGGGAGGGGATGCTTGTCACGGCACTCGGGGTTTTTATTTGGCTCGGTGGCTTTATGTTAATGAACCAGCCCTCGCTCTCCAAAAAAGAGAAGGGGAAAAAGTGTCACTTTGGATCTTCATGCATGGAAAAATACAGCACCTCCCTCCCGCAGTTGGAGTTGAGTCGCTGGGAAAGCACACGGGGAGGCAGGAAGGGATGGAGACACAGCTTCCACCGGGGCAGCCATCAGCTGAGCCCGCTGCGGCCACCTCCTGCCCCGTGTTGGCCAGCACGTGCCATTTTCTGGCTTCAACAGCCCTTTTGCAGTGACCTGTTTGATGCACCCCCCTGGAGGGAGGCCCAAAGAGCCCACATTTTCTCCTTCTTCCCCCCTCACACGGGTGAGACCGTCCGTAGCTGCTCTGCCTTCGGGAGGGCTGGAAGGGCAGCGCTGGATCCCAGCAGCTCCCGACCACAGGAGGCTGCGGTGATTTCAGGAGAGAGGAGGGCAGGGTGTGTTTGGATGACACCACTCCCCCCCAGGTGCTGTGGGGCTGTTTCTGACCATTTTTACTTCCCAGATAATTTTTAGAGTCATAGAACTATTTTGGGCTGGAAGGGACTTTTAAAGTCCATGGAGTCCAACCCCCTTCCATGAGCGGGGATGTCTCCAAACAGACCAGGTTGTTCCAAGCCTCATCCAACCTGGACTGGGATGTTTCCAGGGATGGGGTATCTCCCACCCTCTCTGGGCAACTTGGGCCAGGCTCTCACTACCCTCATGGTTAAAAATTTCTTCCTTATTTCTTCTTTTGTACACGTGGATCATCTCCGGAAGGGAGGGACCCTCTGTGCCCAGCAGCCCTGGGGACCAGCAGCCCTGGGGACCAGCAGCCCTGGGGACCAGCAGCCCAGGGTGGTGGGTGCTTGCAGGGAGTGAGGAGGTGCTGGCCAGATCTGGCTCAGATCAGTAGGTGTCACGGAGGCAGTGTGGGGAGGAGATGCAAGGAGGGCTGCAGAGCCATGGTCCTCCTCCTCCCAACCGTGCCATGGGTGCAGCTGACCACCCACAGCCCAGGGGTCTGAACTGCCCCATGCTGGGTCCCTCGTAGAAGTGGGGGACAGGGACACAGGGAGGTCACATCTCAGTGGTCCTGTTGTCACTGAAGCAGTGCCTGCCTGCTCGGCTGTGCAACAGGCAGCCCCGGCACTGCCCCGCGGGCTGCGGGATCTGTCTCATTGCAGGAGGATTAATGATTCCAGCATAATTTGAAAAACATTATATGGCTCATTAAAAACACATTGCCCAGACCAAACACAGAGCAGTTGCGTGTTTCCAGCCCTGCCAGCTCACCTCCCTGTGCCAGCCCATGGCATCGCCCTCTACCCACTGGGCTGCAGGGGATGATGGTGAGGCCGAAGGCTGCGTTTCGCTGCGGTGTGGAGCATCCCTGGCTGGGAGCGTGCGGGGCAGGCATCCACCTTTCCTTCCTGCTCCAGCTGCTCCTGGGAGCAGTCGGGGGCAAACAGCCAGCTCTGGCATGGTGTCCCCGTGGGATTTTTTGGTGGTGCCAAGGTGTGTGGGTGCTTTGGGGAAGAGGCATCAGTGCACGGCCATTCGGAGCATCCTCTGCCCTCGCCTCCCCTCCGTGGCACACATGGAGCTGCCAAGCCCTCAGTGAGCACTGGAGGCTCCCAGACAGCCCTTGTCCCCTTGAAGGGGACCTGATTTCCAGGGCTTGGCAGGGCAAAGGGCACCAGCAGCATCTCCTTTCCCTGCTCCATTTCTCCCTCCTCCCTTCCCACACGCCTCCTCCTTTCTCTCGCCTTCGCCGCTTCCTTTCAACTCTCTCTGTGGTGGGGGGAATCAAAGAGGAGAGCAGTTTGGGATTTTTCAGTCCTTCCTCATCCGCTGCACTGCGTGAAAAGCAAAGCCTCTAAAGGACAGTCAAGGACACTGCGATGGCGCCTTCCCCGCTCCTTTCCTTGCCCTCCTCCTCATCCTCCCCCGCAGAAAGCAATGGCAAAAGCTCCTGCCCCGAGGAACAGCCCGTGGCATGGCCGGAGCTCGTCTGGGCTGCTCCATTGTGTCTCTCAGCTCCATCCCTGCCTTCGTTTTGATGCCCCTGTGTGAACTACCCAGGCTCAGGGGTGTGAAGCAGCATCTCCCCCGTGCATGAGATGCCTCAGGTGGCCAGGTGGCCACTAGAGCTCTTGGACAGGGACCTGTGTTGCTCCCTCAAGGCTTTGCACAGGGGTGCAAAGGCAAAGACAGGCCCTGGCTCTTGCTGAGCCTTTGGGGATCTGGCACACTTGAGTTGGCTTCAGTCTGGGTTCTGCTGAGGTCTCCATCCCTGGGATGTGTCAGGACCTTGGGCCAATCACCCGGCAAGTTGGTGTCTCAGCCAAAATAAGTGTGGGGAGGTTGTTGTTCTCCACAGATAATAATTAGCTCTTTCCAGCTGCCAGTCACAGCTCCTCACAAGAGCAAGTCTGTTATCTCCCTGCCACACGTGGGGAAGCCAAGGTGCTCCCGGGGCAAGTCCTTGGCCCACGGTCACATAGGGTGAAGCAGGGACAGAAGCCAGGAGCTGCTGGGGTCTCGGTGGGATGCTGGGCAGCAGGGGCAATGCTGCCTGCTGGAAACACCCCCAGCCTTTTCCTCCCCCCAAAACCCAACAAAATCTGTGGATGAGGCTGGAGAGCTCGGTCTTCCTGCATGGAAAAACGTGTGAAAGGAGCTGCTTTTGTCCCTCTCCTTTTTCTGCGTTCCACTGGAAAAGCTGTATTGTGCCACTCGGGTCTCATTGCAAGCTGGGGAGAGGAGGGATGTTTTTGCAGGTAAGATCTACCTTTGGGAGCACGGTGCCAGGTTGGGTAGGTCCTCTCCT
Organism: Nycticryphes semicollaris; assembly: GCA_013400055.1. NCBI lineage: Eukaryota > Metazoa > Chordata > Aves > Charadriiformes > Rostratulidae > Nycticryphes > Nycticryphes semicollaris. Next base: position 113,537 of record VXBJ01006757.1, read on the forward strand.
GCCTCTGGGTTCCACTCCCCGTGTCCAGGGGGGGCTGGCAGGGCTGTCTGGGGTCCCTGGGTCCCTGCCCTTGCTGGGGGCTGCCGGGTACCGCAGTCACCGACAGCGGCAAATTCACTCTGGAGTGTTTCCTGGCATATTACAAAGCATGGCATAAATAATTAAACCTGAACTGCAATTATCAAAACAAATGAATAAAGCGCATTTAGGAAGGATTTTCCACTTTTATTTCGTGCTTCTTGTTTCTCTCCCATTATGCCTTTAAGATTATTTACTCACTCTGGGTGTGAAATCCATTCCCGAACCACCAGCCTTTGAATCCGCACCCTGCCCCGTGGGGATGTGTGTGGTCATGGCCAGGCTCTGCGTCAGGGGGGGAGGACACACGGGCACATCACAACCAAAATCCCCCTGCTTGGGTCTGAGGGTGAAAACCCCTTAAAGCCTGGGAGAAGGGGGCTTGGCCGAGCACCAGGCCGAGGGATCCCAGGGATGCTGCCCTGGGAGTATCCTGAGCATGGCATGTCCAAGCTCTAGCAGCATCCGTAGGGTTGCTGAGTCCCTCTGTGACATTTATTGGGCTTGCAGCTACACAGAGGTTAGGAATGACATTCATCACCCTGCCACCCTCCTCCTTCTCCTTGCTGCCCCTCAGAGCTCGCCCCCTCCCCGGCCCCAAGCTGCCTGGTCTGGCCCCATGGCTGAACTCAGAGGGCAGCGATGGAAAGTCTGACATCCAGGACACAGGGAGTGGAGCTGAGCTTGGGGTGAGGGGACAGATGTCCTGCAGCCGTGGGCGTGATGGATGAGCTGAGCTGCCTCCCGGCACCGGGCAAAGAAAGAGGTCCTTGTGGGCACCACGGTCTTGCCGGCTCCGCTGTCCTCTGCCCGCCCTTGCCCTTGTCACCCTGCTCCTCCAGGCACAGGGGCTTGCGAGGGGGAGGATAAAACCACCCCATGTCCCTAAAAACAAAGGCTCAAAGCAGCTCTGGGCTGTTTTGCCGGGAGCCAGGCACTGCCTGGGCTCAGATGCCTGTGAGTGAGATGCTCGAAGGGGTCTGGACCCCAGGAGCAGAGAGTAGGGGAGCCCTGCCCAGTGCCTTCCCCCCCTCCCCATACACACCCATCTCCAGTTATTGGCATCGTGGTGACTTAGGCATCAGGTTTAGGCACCTCAGAGCTGGGACTGGGAAGGTGTTTTTCGGTGCTGGGATTTGGGAGCCGGTGTCGGGGGCGAGGTGGCAGGTGCCCAGGAGGGGCTGTGCTGCTGCACACATCAGGGCAGGAGGAGGTTGTGCAGCTTCGCTTACCAGAGAAAGGCCCAATCTGTGTATCTGCCAGAAAAAAATCCCATGACAAGCCCATCAGCCCCAATTCTCCCTGGCTCTTCCACTCCTCTTCCCTACAAGTGTAGGGGCAGGGTCCCTTCGGTGAGACCCTGCATCAGCTACAGAGCGGGGGGGTTTGAATCCCGTGTGTGTGGGTTTTCCTCCCTACACACGGGAGCAACCCCTCCGTGCACAGGGGATGCTGTGCCCAACACCTTGGGCAAGGGGTAGAAGGGGGGGCTGCTGCTCTCGTGCCCCTGTGGGGGGGCACAGCCTGGCTCCCCATCACCCTCCGCGCTGTCTTTCATTCTCAGATGCTTCCTGCTGCTGCTCTTTTGTTTCAGATTTATTGTGTGTTTGCTTGCTCTGATTTATTTGTTTATTCCCCTTCCATCCCTGGCGAACTTTCCCGCCTGGATCGCGTTCATTCATGAATCTCCTCCTTTCCTGTCCCTAACCAGGGCTCGATCGAATTGCAGGAGGGAAGAAGCCAGGACTCTGTTCCCTTTGTTTAAAGTCTCCAGGTCAGTACCGGGGGCCAGCAGCGTGCTCCTCCCCATCCTCCTCCTTGTTTCATGTTTGATGTTCGCTCCTTCCCTGACCCTCTCCCGGGTGCAGGGGCCGTGGTGGGTGAGGGCAGCACCTGTAGCTTGTTTTTCCAGGTGCTTATAGGAGGGTGCTGCCTGGTCTATGGCTTGCCCCTGTGATTAAGGCATTGGCTCCCACCCTCTCTGCAGGGGAGGGGGGGGAAATTTTGAAGCTGGGGCTGGTGGCTGCAGCTGGAGCCATCGCTGGTGCTCCTGGAGGGATCAGCTCTTTCTCCACCAAATGCTGGAGCTTGTGAGGTTTGGGGTTTTTCTTGCTGGGAACGGGAGGAAGGTGCTGGCTCTCTGGGTTAGGGGGAGAGGCAGGTGCCTTCTCTCGGAGCCGGCTGGGGAAGTGTGGCTGGTTTAGAAAAGCTGTAGGAAGGGAAATGTGGTGGAATCTGTTCAGTAGCAACCCCTGCTGGGTCTGTCATAATAATAGATTTTTATTTCTGTGGCATCTGTCGGCCTCTAATGGGCTGGGTGTTTGCATTGCCAGGGATGGTTCCAGTATCTCAGTGATTTCAGCATCTCTTTTTGGGGAGGCTGAGAAGTGCACCAGAGCCCTGTCAATCAGTTTCCAGCTAAAATAATCCCAAGAGCAGCAGCAGCAGCAGCAGTCAGTCCTGGTCTGAGTGATGGGGAAACCACCTGCCTTCGGAGAAATACACTTTTCTTCTGACATCTGAGCTCTCTGAGAGCCCACCCCGTAGCCATTCCCCCAGGGCTGAGAGCTGCAGGCACCGTGCAGCATCCCTGGAGGGACACCAACACGCAGCATCCCATTTCCTTCTGCTTTAGGCTTATTTATTGGAGACTTTGATGGCCGCTTGCCCTGGAGGAAGTAGACTTTTTTTTTATTTATTTATTTTTTCCTGTTCTGGTGCCAGCTGGAAGGTAAAGGGAGCTGCCCCGGCATGCCTGTCTGTCTGTCTGAAGGGCTGTGCGTGGCTGACAGACGGCTGGAGCTCCAGCACAGGGAGGACAGCCTGGAGGAGGAGGAAATTGAGCTTGTGATACCTGGGGGGTGCCAGGACTCCCGACACGGGAACCTTCTCGCTGTAAAAACCAAGGTGCCGGAACAGCGCCCTGTAATTTTAATTACATTTCCTGCAAACGCCTTGTTGAGTTGTAATGAACACATTATCCCGAAATAGGAGTGGGGAAGCGGGATGAAGACGGCAGTCCATGACCCATCCATCCATCCATCCATATGGGGACCTGCCCCCGGGCACCCAACGCTGTTCTAGCTCATTTGCCGCCTCAGAATTAGACGTGCAATTAAGTTCTTGGCTCCAAACGATGTGCAGGCTTGGCCTTCAGCTGGAGAGCCGATTGCAGGGCTGCTTCCTTGGCGCTGGGTGGGAAGGAAGGCTCAGAGATGTGCTCGTGGCCGTGGCTTCTGCAGGTCTCTGTGGGAGCTGGGAGCAGGCTGCGTGGGCTGGGGGCACAGCCAGCACTGGTAGACCCGTCACTGGTGTCTGTGGGGAGGGCTGTGGGTCCTGCTGATGCTGAACCCCAACATATCGGGAGAGAAAGTAGCGTAGTGGTGATGCTTTGTTGGGATTCAGGTTCTTGAGTGAGTTGGGCAGGGCCTGGAGGTGTTCAAAGCAGTATGACAAGGATGGCTGAGGGGAAGGGGTGAAGGTAATGGGTAGAGTTTGTGGGGTTTGTTGATGTCTGGGGGCGTGGGGGGGTGTCTTTCTAAGACCAGATCACCCAGTTTGACCCCAGCCACGTGGCAGAGGCCATAAAGTCTGGGCAGTGACTCCTGTGCCAAGACCATAACTTCTCTCTGAGCGGGAGTTTGTCTCTCAGAGGATGCCCTGCCTTGGTTCAGAGGTGGGAGATGATGGAGAAGCCACCCCGCTCGGCACAGGCTCTCCCTGCCCCCATTCAGCACATTTTCCCTTCTCTCTTGTCTGTGTTTCTGACGCTTCAGCTTCCAGCTATCAGATCTTGTTCTGCCTTTGTCTGAACAAGATTAAAGAGCCCCCCCCCCAGCTCTCAGAAGATGCATCCTTGCGGAGGTGAATGTATAGACAGTTATAAGGTCATCCTGCAGCCGTGTAACGATGCCAGTTAATGAGCTTGTCTCTTGTGGAAAAAAAAAAAGGGGGGGTTTGACCCCTCGGGAAAGGTTGCCAGCACCTCCTTAGGCTGACAGGCTTGTGGCTTGGTGGTGGAAATCAACACTGTTCTTTCATCCCACCTCGGGTTCTGGCAGCGCCGTGGCTCAGGGTGGCCCCAGAGGCAGCCAGGGAGGTTTTTGAGGCATCTCATTGGGTTGGGGGTTGTTTTTTATTTCCCGAGTCCCATTGCAAGCCCAGAGGGTGTGAGTGGGGCTTGATAGATGGAGCCCCAGGACGGAGCAGGGAGAAGCAAGGGATCACCCATGATGGGGCTGATCTGGGAAGGTCCGTGCAGCCGGGGCTGGGGGGATGCTTGGCTCATTGGTGACATGACGGGGCAATAGCTGATGGCTCCTACAGAG
>VXBJ01006757.1:117987-135096 GCA_013400055.1 Nycticryphes semicollaris
TGGTCCCCTTGGGACAGGGGAAGGGGCTGTCCCCATCTGCTGCCCAGCAGTTCCCACTTGCCTCCCCCCAGGTTTTCAGGGTGAAAAAACAGCCTGTGCTGCCAAAATACTTCTCCCTGTCAAGCAGCCCAGGGAGAAATAACTCACAGAGTCAACGGCTTTTTAATATCTCTGTGCTTCAAGTCGACTTTCAGTGCAGCCATTTGCCTTTTAATTAAAATTATAGTTTCCCCCCCCCATGTCTGTCTTCCTCCCCCCCCCCGCCTTTAAAATCAGCAAAGAGCCAGCCTGCTGCCTTCTCCTCCTCCTCCTCTTCCTCCCCACCGGTGCTCTCTGAGCTTCCCAACCACAGGCTGCTCCTGGGATGGAGCTTTATTGGCTCTTGCCCCTCGTAGCTTGGTGGCCACAGTTCTGGTTCACAGGTGCCCAGGGATGTTCTCACCTCTGGTTTCCTGCCTAATTTTTAAAAATATGCAATGGAAGTAGGTGCACCAATATCCTTCCCTGGTGTAAATCCAGGCTGATCCACTCCAATAAGCAAGAGCCATCGTGATTCACACCAGGAGAAGGTCCAGTACCCATGGTTGAATGGTGTTGCCAGGATCAGTGTGTGGTCCGTGGACAGGTATCTCCTGGAGGGCAGGGAACAGATGCCTGTCCTTCTCCCAGTACCAGTGAAATACTGGCGTCAAACCCAGCAGATGTGAGAGCCCAGGAAGGGGTTGTGGGAACCCACAGGTGATGGAGCCCCCCCTTTCTGACAGCACCTGGATTGGGATGGGGCTGGTTGTGGTGGGATGCGCCCCAGTGTAACTGGGGGTGCCTGGGGGGCCTGCAGTGCTGAGTGATCCCCAAAATAGAGCCGGGAGAGGACACAGCCCCTCTGGGCTCCCCGCAGGGTGTCTGCAGCGCGGCGCTGACAGGTACCAGGCTGACGAGCTCCAGACTTGTCAGCGCTAGTGATGTACCTATAATTACTGTCTGATGTGCCAGAATTAGACTGGGAGCTGAGTAGTTTGATGCAGACGTGAGTGTCCTTGGCTGCCAGCGAGAGGTTTAACAAGTGTGAGGCTGCGGGCAGAGCAGATTTCTCCCCCCCATTCCCCAGCACGGCCGCTCCGATCCCCTGTGGGATCCAGCTTTCAGGAAGGATGGGCAAGGAGCGGGGTCCAGCCTCGTGCCCAGGGGCTGCAGTGGTGCCAGGAGGGCTTCAGGCTGTTGCTGGGGAACGGGCTGTTATGTTCAACTGGCTTTTTCATCCTGTGATGCCCAAAACCCCAACTGCTCACGGCGATGGGGGCTGGCTGAGGCTTTGGCCCATCATTTGGAGCCATGGAAAGACACCCCCCCCCAGGATGGCTGCACGCCCTATAGCGTCCCTCAGCTTGAGGCAGCTCCATCAACCACCCTCGGCTCCTGCCTCTCTCGCCTGGTTTCTGGTTTCTCAGCTCCCATCCGTGGCTCTGGCCGTCTGTCGCCAGCCGGCCTCGGTGCGACGGGTACCCCCAGCCTGCACCAAGGTATTAAAGCCTTTATCGTAGTCCAGAGCCTGTAATTCACAGCACAAGAACCAATAAAAAGGAATGATTCAGAATCATTTAGCAGCTTCTGCTCAGGAAGAGAGAGACCAGGACCTCAATTAAGCTATTTGTAAATTGTTAATTTAAGCATTTCACTCAGATGCCTTAAATTGTTCCCTCCTGCAGTTTACAAACGGGTAAAGAGCACAGAAATATAAATGGAGCGGTGGGGAAATGCCATTTAGTTACCGATTTCGGCAGTGGTAATAGCACTGTAGCTAACAGCGCTTTGATTTAAATCAGAGTAAACCAGGGCCTTCTTTAAAGGAAGATTGACCTGGGAGCAGCGGTTCTGAGGTGACGGGGGACCCAGCGTGGGGGTGTGGAGGGTGTGATGTCACTGTGGGATGATGGGCTGGGAGCTGCCGAAATGCCTGGGAGCCCTGGGATGGCTGAGCCCCTGCATCAGGGATGCTTGTTTGTGGTAATTTCTATACACTGCAGAGTAATTATAAAAAAAATCCTGTATTTTTTTTCCCTGGGTTTAACCCTCTCCTCTGGTAGGGGGGGGTGGTCCCAGAGGGGGCTGGCTCCCTGTGTGGGTCAGTAGAACCAGCATCGTTGCCTGGTCCTGGGTGCTGGTGCAAGCACCCTGATGCACCCCATCCTGCAGCTTTGCCCCAAAGCACAAAGACACGAAGGGTTTGGCCCTGGCACAGCTGGTCGGTGCCAAAAGGTTTTAGGAATCGTGAACCTCATCCATGGCACTTGGGCCACCTCCCCCTCCTAAAATGCCAGGGAGGAGGGAGCTTGTGCCCTATCCATGTCCCCCACCCCACCCCAAACCCAGCGCTGGGGCTTTCACCGCGCAGGGCATCGCTTTATCTCTGCGGAGCTAAAATGGAAAGCTCCTTCCAGGGACCTGGACCAAGACCTGGACCCGCATCAACTGCTGCTGCAGCTGGTCCTGCCGTATGTTCCACCGCGTTTCGTGCCTCAGGGTGGCAGCTATTTTTAATGCAGAACTGGGCACATCTCTGTAAACCCCCCCACCCCAGCCTGGGGAGGGACAAGGCTCAGCTCCGAATCCTGTCATGGGGAGCAGGATTTGCCGCATCTGTGCTCCGTAAGTTGAGCAAAGGGAGACGCGTGGTGGGCGCAGAAGGACTTGGTGAGGTGCCACGGCGCTGGGTGGGAGCCGGGTGCCAGCCTGGCCCCGGGAGGTGTCGCTGCCAGGCATCGCTGGGGTTGTGCCGTTTGGGGGAACAAATTCTCGCTTCCCGCTTCCCCAGACGGGTTTTGGCTTCCTCACCAGCTGGGGACCAAAGCCCCAGCCCCATGGACTTGCCTGGTGGGTGCTGGAGCGGCCGCGGGAACAGCTTGGGCTGCGAACGGAGCTGAGCCCCGATGCACCAGTGGCACCAGTCCCCGTGGGAGGCTGGCAGGGACAGGGAGAGCGTGTTGGGGGGGAGAGCGTGTTGGGGGGGCCCTCCCTGTGCCAAGTCCTTCCTTTGGCTCCACCTGCCACCACTTGGCAGCTCCTGGCTGGGATCTGTGATGGGTCCTGCCAGCGCTGCCGGGCGATGCCAGCCTGGGCAGATGTTGCCGCCAGCCTGGGCAGGCGAAGCAGCCACGTGGCCCCCTGTTTCTCTCCTGCAGATCTGTTCCCTTCTTTCCCCAAGGAGGCTGAGCCATCCCCAGAGCTGCCTTGACACCTCCAGGTTCTTGCTGGGGTTTGAGGAGTTGGTTTTTCATTTTTTATTTTTTTTTTTTAATTGCTCAAACTTATCAACCATCCCTCGGTGGGGTTTAAAAAGAAATCGTGCTTCCTAACACTCCAACTGTGAAATGTCTTTAGACAGGTGATGTCAAAAAGTCTCTAATGGGTTAGTTTTTGATTTTCTTTTCTTTTAATCTGGCTTCCTCCCTGTTTATGACAGCAGCAGATACACCACGTCTGCTGGATCGGCACAATAATCACCTTCTGAGATGGAAAAGGCCTTTCTGTCCCCTGAGCTCTAGGCTGCCTCCAGGGGATGCTCCGTTGTGCCTGGGGAAGGGTGTTTTTCTTGCTCATGGCACCCCAAGGACTGGGACAAGGACTGGCCCCAACAGTTACAGTCCCCAGAGCCACTGGCCATCACACCCCTCTGGCCTGAGGCAGAGCTCGGGTCCTGACACGGTGGTTTCTGTCCCGTTAACGGCCGTTGCCGTGTGGGGAGGGGAATTCAAGCACAGGAAAGCATTTCCCCATGAGACACTGGTTTCCCATCAAGTTTCCAGTCCCCGGCTCAGTGCTGTGCTTGGGTGGGCACCCTCAGAGTTGCTCAAACTTATCAACTATCCCTCGGTGGGGTTTAAAAAGAAATCATGCTTCCTAACACTCCAACTGTGAAATGCCTTTAGACAGGTGATGTCAAAAAGGAGCTGCCAAGTGGTGGCAGGTGGATGCTCCTCCAGTTGCCTGATGCCTCAAACACCCGCATGGGAGCAGGGAAAGGCTGTCTGTCTGTCTGTGCCCATACTCAGGAGGACGGACAGACCGACCGGCTGCTGCGGGAAAAGCCCAAATCCAGAATCTTGTTCTCCCCGGCCACTGGGAATGGGGCACATCCACTTGCTGTGGACCTGGGTCCATCAACCCAGCACAGAGCACTCAGGAGACACTGAGCATTGACCGTGTGGGCAGCTCAAACTGCACTTTGGGGGCTTTTTTTAGTGTTTTAGTTTGGTTGGTTGGTTGGTTTTTCGCAAGTCCTTCAGTGTCACTCCACTCCGGGTTAACTCTTCTTTACTCCTGCAAGCATCCTTGGCTGCTTGACGTGGAAGGTCCCCGCTCTTCCTTCTCTTCCTCCTCTTCCTCCTCCGGCTCTGGAGCGTGGTATCGCTGCCAGCTCCTGAGCATCATCTTCCTCCTCAGGAGCTGAGCGCTCGGTTTGTGCCCGAAATCTTGTCGTTGGACTCTGATGTACAACAGCCCTGCTGTGTGTGGTGTGTCCAGACTGTGTGAGCAGACACAAAGCCACGCTGTCCGTCCCAATTCGGGGGGGGGGAACCTCTGATGACTGTCCTACTGTTTGCATCCCAACCCCAACCAGCGGTGCCGGGGCAGAACCGGGGGCTTTATTGTGCTGGGGGCTCTACACAGGCATTGTGAGAAGCAAACAGAGTTTCTGAAGGGTTTATGGATTAAATAGGAGCGAGGGGAGGTGGCGTGAAGGAATCAGCTGGTGTGGGGAGTGTGCCTGAAGCTGGCATCAGAACTGGGGAGGGGGCACAGAGCGGGGCGTGGGGCATCCTTCTGCCTCGCAGGATCCTTAGGTGCTACCCGGAAAATGCTCCTTGGGTAGCTGCTGAGAGCAAACCCATGTCTGGTGTTGCAGGTGTAAATGCAGATGTCTCACCCCGCCGTGTTACTGCTTTTACTGGCCTCTCACTGGGAATTGCCTCGCTGACACGTGGCTGCTCTGCCCACCCCATCCCTGCCCTGGGGAGGGTGAGGTGGCACCAAGCAATGGGCTTTTTGCCTGCACAAGTGGCTCTTGCCACTGCCCTGCCAGCTCAGGTTTGCACTGCAGAGAAGTCACAGCCTTGGGAAGCCCCAAAGTGGGAAGATCTACCTTTGGATTTAAAAAAACAGACTTTTTTTTGTCTTCATTACTGAGCAAGTCCAGATGGGCTTTCAGGGTACAGGTGATGGTGTCTTTTCCCATGGTGACAGCAGGACCCTCCTGGGAATTGTCCCCATGGTGCTGGTGCAGCAGTGCCAGGTGCTGGTGATGCTGGTGGGACCTGTGATGGTGCCTGGCTCAGCTCCTGTCCCCATCCCGGTCCCCACCTGTGGAGGAATGGGTGATGCTCTGCTGCCCAGAAGCAGAGGGACCACCGTTGTGATGGGTGTGAGACGGTGACAGCTCTGCAGGCTGGCCCTTCTGAGCGGCTCTTAAACAGCAATGATGCTTATTTACTTCTCATGGGCAGAGCAATCAGAATTAAAAGGTCACCCCATCCTCCGGCCCTCGCTGCAGCAGGACTGTGGGATCGAGCCAGGTTTCAGGGATCAGCAGGAAGGACAATTAATCCTCGCTGCTGGCAGCTGCCGTGTTTGCTTTTCCAGCACAGCATCCTCCCGTCACTGTATGCTCCTTGTGCCCCAAGACCTCCCTGTGTGACCCCTGCAGCGGGGAGCACGGGGCATCCTCCCCCCTGCTCTGGGTGCTGGCACCCAGGAGGGATGGCCAAGAGTCCCAGCTCCTGTCACTGACCTCCCGTTTGCCCTTGGTCATGTCTCCTCACCTCTCTTCTCCCATCTGCATTGTCGATATTAACTCAAAGCTCTTTTGAAGCAAGTCCTACCTCCTCCCCACGGCGCTGGCTGGGCACAGCAGGCACGGCTGGTGTGCCAATGCAAATATCACACGGGCTACAGATAATACAGAGAATTGAAGTGCGGAAGGAGAGATGCCCTTGGCCCCAAAATAAAGGAGGGAGGGGAAGAAGCCCACCCTGTGGGTCTGGTGTGTGGGAGCCAACCCAGCCTCCTCGCTCAGCACTCTCCAGAAGTGCTCAGCAAAGAGCAGCAGGAATTTTCAGGGGTCGTCATGGCAGAGCGTGCGATGAATCCTGCCTGTGCCAGCCATGACTCATGGCTGCAGCTCTTGGAGAGCCTGGAAGGGCTCCAGCCAGGAGCTCAGCGCTTCCCAGTCTCTCCCTTCGTGCCCTGCCACTGCTGGGCTCTGAGCTGGGATTGCTCCTGTGTCCTCCTCCATCCGTGCCTCAGTTTCTCCATCTGCAAAATGGGCATAAACCCTACCTGGGGGGGTCTTTGGTGTGTGGTTTCTTGGGCTCTGCAGCCTCATCCAAGTCTGGAGTGGATGGAAGTCCATGAGATAACCTTCAGGATGCCACAATGAGCCAGGCAGGCTGGCTGGGGACAGACACCAGGGAATGGGGGATGGAGGAGAGAGGGGTGCATTTGGAAAACCTCTTCCCAGCACCGGGAAGACACCAGGGTGCAGTTGTCCCCGTAAGTGTGTGGATGGGTGGTTTTGGGGTGCTGCCAACATTGCCACTGCCCGTGTGTGTGTGTGTGTGTGTGCTGCTGGGGTTTGGTCTGAATTGCATGTAATGAGAATTTGGGCACTGCTTGGTGGCAGCTTGGCTGACAGAGGTCCTTGCAGCAGAAGTCAGGGCTGTGCTGGGGGGACAGGGTCCTGCAGGACTGCCTCGGGTTGGGGTAAGACTGAAATCTGGGGCACCTGTGGCTGGGTCAGCATCTCCTCCAGGACTTTAGGGGAAGAGGTGTGTAAACAACCCCCAAAATGCAGGCATAGCAATGGTCTTGATTAGCTTGGATGGCTCAAGGGGAGCTGGGTTGTGCTTCCAGTGTCTCTCAGGTCCTCACTGCCTGTTCCTCCCTCCTTCAGGGTGACCCCTCACCCCTGCCAAGGTCACCCTGGCTGGGAGGTTTCTGCGCAGCTTCAGGAAGGGTCGCTCCAACCCTTAGAAGACCCGTCCAGCAGCAGGTTGTGACCTGACTTGGTTCAGCGTGGGGAAGGGCATCGTGTCCTGGGGACAAACCCTTTGCTTGCTGGGCAGCTTGGGGACACTGGGGATGCAAATAGGCTCTTGTGTTCCCAGCCACCAAGCATCCCTGGCCCCCTGTAGATGTTCATCCTCCACCCTTGCACCCAGGGCCAGGGTGGGAACAGGAGAAGGGCTTTGTGAGCGGCACTGGTAGCCCACTGTGGCCTGCTGTCAGCCCGTGGCACGCCGATGGCTGTCCCCAGCTTGGGCAGGGAGGGGACAGCGTGGCAATCTGCTGGCGGCTGTGCAGGGCTGTGCACTGGCTCCTGGCTCCCAGCCCATGTGATGTGTTTGAGGGGGCACAGTGACATTTCAAGAGGAAGAGAAAAAAATTTAAAAAAATAAAAATACCCAGAGACCAACGGGGAGCTCTGAAACGCCTGAGCCAGAAAAAAGAGCAAGGGAGACAGACGTCCGCGCCGAGCGGAGAAATAAAACCAGGCAGGGGAGGGGAAAGTTGCCGGGGTAGGGGAAGGATGTGAGGAGAAGTGCTGGCTTGGAGCCGGGAGGATGCGATGGCCACTGGCAGCAAAACCGGGGCAGCCGCTGCCAGCCACGGAGACAAGCCCCACCGCCCGCCCGCCAGCCCTGTGCCCCTCGCTAGCTCGGGGACAGGAGAGGGGACCGAGGGGTGACGGGAGCTGGGTGGCAGCAGGCGGCCGGCTCGGGAGCTCCTGCATCCATCCGGCGCCGCTCCGGCTCCCTTTCCCCACGCGGAGGATTGGGATTTGGATGTGAGGCGAGAGCGGCCGCGGGGCTGAGCGCCCACCCATCGGCATCCTCCGGGTCAGCGCAGCGGAACCAGGTCGGTAACCATCCACCCCGGCCGCTCGCTTTCGCTGCATAACATGTTTAATAACGAACCCATTCTGCATTTAATTAACATAAACAGCGACCGAGGCTCGCTACGTCTCCTTAGATTTAACTTGACAGAGACGGCGTGTTGCTTTAAATGCCAAGTGATTAGTAAAACCATATTTCATTTGGTTTAAACAGAGGAGATAAGATGCATGTGTTTGTCGCACAGATTTTTTTGGAGCCGTGCTCCGAGCCGTCTCCTGGTTCCTCTGGGCTGCCTGGGTGCCACCATGCTTCCTCGCTGGGCAAAGCATCCCTTTGGCGCTTCCCCCAGAGCCGTGCCGAGGCTGCGGGAGCAGGAGAGACCCCCCGGGCCCGGGGACTACCGGCTGACTCCGTTGCTCGTGGGTATGGATTTGGGAGGGGGGTGGTGGTGGTGGGGGGAAACCGGAGGGAGACATGGGTTCCCGAACCTCTGGGTGATGCTGGCCCCATGGGGGACGGTCCCAGCCCCATTGGGTGGGCTCTGCCCCGGGTGGCGATGGCGCGGGCAGGGCTGGGTGCCCGGCACTGGTGGGAGGAGGCAGGCAGGGCTGTGGGAAGCTGCCCTCCTTTTGCTTGAATAAACCCCGCTGCCTGCAAAGCCTCTGACTGGTGCGGGTGGAAGGGCTGCAGTTCTCCCTCCGACAGGCCCCGGCGGGACGTAGGAAGGGCAGGAGGTGGCAGCAGGGTTTTCTCAGGGACGGGAGGGATGGCATCGCCACCGGGGGGATGGTGCAGTGGCCTTGTCCTGGTGCCACCCACCCCACATGGGTTGCCTTTGAGGTGGGGTGTTATCAGGGCATGTGGTGGACTGGGGACCTTGGAGTCCTCGTGCCCTGGGATGTCCATCCCAGCAGCATCCCTGTGCCATGCTCTGTGCTCCAGGGTCTTGGAAGGGGCTGACAGCAAAGCCCAGGTGGATGTTGCCCCATGTTTTCAAATTGTGAGGGCGCTTTCCTGCATCTAAGAGGATTTAGATGTGGGTCTGAGCAATTTTTTTGTCAGCATTTTTGATTTTTAACTAGCTGTGACCAACCAGGCTGGCACAGCAGGCTGTGACCAGCCACCTACGTGCTACCTGGGTGCTTATAAATAGGGTCTGTTCTCCGTTTGGCGTGTTCCTGAGCCCCTCCATAACCCTAAAACAGATACAGCCTCTCCCCGGTGGCTGCCAGAGCATAGCATCACCCCCATCTCCTGGCAGGAGCCACCCCAAAAGTTGGTCCCCTCCAGTTCCTGCCTGGGGGCTGTGGGATCAAGGGCTCGGTGCCGTGACAGCCCTGCTGAGCTCCGGGCTGCGCGTCCAAGCACGTCTCGGTGGTGGCAGGAGCCAAGTCTTCGAAAGAGTTGGTTTTCCTCGTGCCAAGGCAGAGACGGGCCAAGTGTTGTGCCGAGCTGAGCGCGGCGTGGCTCTCCCTGCCACAGCCGGCGTTGCCGCGGCCCCCGATGTGCCAAGCCAGGGAAAATCCCCCTCCCGGGCACTTTCTCACGGAGCCCAGCAATTTGGTGACTCCATCCGGAGGCTGCAGGGCAAGGGCTTGGAAATCCCTGGGTTTGGCTTGAGTTCCATCCTTCGTGGCTTTCTTGTGAGCCTTCCCACCAGGGATGCTGGGGAGGTGGTGTGTGTCCCCCCCTCCCGCCCCTCGGCCCTGCCACGCTCTTTTTGGATGAACTGGCTTTTGCTGAGGTGCGGTGGGGAGTTGAAGCTCCTCATCAGGTGTCCCAGCTTTCCCTCCATCGAGCTCACCGGTGGTGGGGAGAGGGGAGGCAGTGATTAACTCGCTTGAAAAATCACATCCCAAGCATTTGGCATCACTGCAGGCTGGGCAGGGGCATCGCCCCCTCCACCCCGTGGCCTTCTCCCCCCCCCACGCAGGAGCCTTTTCCTCTCACCCTTTAGCCTTCCTCAACATCGACTTGTTGCTTTTTGCCTTTGGCAAGCTCAGCTCTCCACAGCAAAGCTTGCCTGTTTCTCCAACAGTGTGGGGATGCCTGGGCTGCTGGTGGCCATCCCTGGTGGCCATCCCCAGGAGCCTCCTGCCCGGCTCTGGGCTCTCATCTCGCAGTTGCCTGTGGCCACTGGCCAGGCTTAGAGGGTCCTGACAATGCAGCCCCTGCCTCTGCTGCTGCTCCTTTGTGCTTCTCCTGTCGTGGACACAGTCGTGGCCTTGCTCTTGCTCTGTTTAGTGACTCCCCTCGGTGTCTCCTTACAGGAAGAAATGGTCCTGTTGGGAATTGAGTTTTTGACCTCGGTGTGTGTCCCCTCCAACCCACCTTCCTCCTCCTCCTCTCTGATGGCCCTCCCTTGCCCCTGGCCAGCTCCATGGCCTCTGCCCTCCTGCTATGCTTACAGAGAGATGAGAATAAGGAGTGAAACCAGACCCTGACCCATGGGATCAGGTGAAGTCCTGCCTCCAAGCGAGGAAATGCATACGGCCACAGGTTTTGGGTGAAGGCTGGATCCTGCCTCCCCCCTCCCCATTCCCAGGGGCTGGCAGCCCCTCTCCCAAGCTTTCCCCATTGCTCTGACCCCAGAGCAGTTTTACACAGCATGTAGACCTGCATCTTCTCTGCCCTTCGCCACACCAAACTCCATTCTGGGGGCTGTTTCCTCCCAACTGGACCCAGCTCTCGCTTGCAGCAGGACCTCGGCCCTCACTATCACCCCCCCACACCATGGTCCCTGTCCTCCCCTGCAGCCCCTCTTCCCACCGCCTTCCCTTTGCTCTGGGCGAAGAGGAACCATCGATTTGGTGTCTTGAAGGGACAGTTTATTGCTTTCCTGATGTTGGATAGATTGGAATTGATTTCCAGAACAATTTGCTTGAACAGCTCGAGGCAGGAGCACCCAGGACCTGGCTTTGCAGGAGCGTGGTGGGGGTGGCTGAATCTTGGGGGCTCTTCTGAATTGCGGCACTGGTCGGGGCTGGGAATCCTCCATCGGGAAGGGAGAGCCCTGGGATGGAGGGTCATTCTCAAAGCAGCACAAATGCACCTGCCTGCAGGGGAAGGGGGAAAGGAGGCAGCAGCTTTGCAGGTGATGGGGGGCTCAGCATCGTCTTGGGGTCATCCTGAAGGGTCGTCGTCCCCTCCCCAGGTGGGGACTGGGCTTGGCAGGGATTCTTGGCTCTGCTTTGCTGCACGACTGCGGGTGAGTCACTGCCCCACGTCCTGCACGGAGGCAGACGCTGCGCTCGCCTGTCTCAGCGCCGTGGTGGGTGGGAGACGGCGGGAGCTGCCAAGACGCTGGGAAAACACCGGGTCCTTTTGGGAGATGCTAAATACTGACCCGGGCACGAAGGCAGCACGTGGCTCTGCCTGGTGTTTCCCCCCTGCTCCCCCAGCCCCACTCTGACACTGGGTTCAACCTGCCTCGTGCCTCAGCATCCCCCTCTGCAGCCAGACCTGTGCTAAAGCCTTTCCCCCTCCAGCCCTGTGCCTCAGTTTCCCTCTCCTATCTGGGACCAAGGGGGATTCCTAGGCTTGGACTTGGTTGGTGCCACCCAGGCTAATCCCATCCCAGTTGCCTTCTCGGATCGCGTGGGCGGGAGAGGAGACCACAATGTGGCTTGTGTTTATGCTGTGAAGAGCCTGGTCCCTTCTGTCCTCTCTTCTCCTTTATTTTTATCTGGCGTCCCCGAGCTTCTGGCACGTCCCCAGTCACTGTGCCATCCCCGCCAGCTGAGGATGCAGCCTCTTGCCAGGACACACAGGGGCTCCTTTCCCCTCCGGCCCCTGGTGGGGAAGGCTCTGCCCCAGGCAGGGATGTTCTCCATGCGCAGAGGATGCTGTTGCCTTCAGCCTGCTGCCAAAAGCTGGGGAGGAAGCTGATGGCAGGGGAAAGGTTTGCCCCAGCCCCCCAACTGTGAGCCCTCCTTCCCACCCTCCCCAGGCTTGTTTTCTTGTTTTCTTTCCCTTTCCTAAGCAAAGGCAACTCCTTTCTCCCACCTGCTGCAGTGGGGATCGATGCTTCTCACCACTGGGGTGTCCGGGGGGGTTGGGACAGGCAGGGAGAAACCCTGGCTCAGATGCTGTCCTTCCCACAGGGTGACAGGGACATTGCCACTTACTGTATCACCAGTCACGGAAGGCTTGTAGCCCCCTACCCGCCTTGTCAGCAGAGCCCACCCCACTGGGCTCTTGCTCTTCAACATCACGGCCACATCCCGAGAGAGTGGGGACACAGCTGCCTTGGTGCTGTCCCCTCGGGTCCCTGCCCTCCTGTGAGGGACCCAGCTTGGAGCTGGCAGGAGATCCTGAGGAGGTGCTGAGCTGAGGGGACAGTGCGAGGAAGAGGAGGAAGGACATGGGCTTTTTCAGTGGGATGCCCACGCTGTGAGCAGGCAGGGGACAGGCAGGGTGGTGGCAGGTGAAAAGGTGGCTGTGAAAGCTGACATGGGCAAGGCTGGAGGAGCTTCTCGGGGTTTCAGGTCTCCCCTTCCTGGGTGAGAGCTTGGCTCGAAGGAGGGATATGGGGACAGGGATCCAGGCAGGTGGGTGCTGGTCCTGATCCTGGCACTTGGCACTGCCATCCATGGGAGTTAGAGGGTGAACTCCTCTCCCATTTCCATGTGCACGCGTGGGTGCGATAACACCCGGCGAGGTGGGAAGTAGCTGCTGCTTTTTACAGGGCTGGCCAGATGGGATTTCTCCTTCAGTTTGGGTTTCGACAATGACATGGGAATTTATCCGGTTGTTTCTCCGCTTCCAAAGTGAAGGAACCGCTTGTCAGGGCAGCGTCGCGGAGAGATGCCAGCTGGATTGCCCCAAGCTCCAACTGGGGAGCAACCAGTGTGCACCAACACGCAGCCTGGCTTCAGACTGTCTCCTCGGCCCCATGCGGCTCCGGTGGCATCAACAGGGCTGGTACTGGTGGGGTGAGGGCAGCGTCCAGGGCACGTAGTGGCTGGGGACAGGTAGGGGCAGGTCTGTGGGGTGGTATTCGGGCTGTCACCACCCACGGGCACCGTGTCCCTGCCTGCCTTGGAGGAGCCAAGCGTCGTCCTGGCTGCAGGGCCCGGGGGGAATCTGTCCTCACCCAGCTGGGAAGTTCCCGATGAAACGGTCGGCGGGTGGCATTTTATTTTCCCTGGTTCCACTTGAATTTGGGAGTGAAAGGCACAGCAGGGAGCCTGCTGCTGAGCCTGGGGACAGGGGAAGCTGCCAGCCTGGTGCTGGGGCTGGGGGGACACTGTCGGGGACAGGGAGAGGAGCTGGGAGAGCTGCATCCCCCACCTCCTGGGGGGCTGCTGGGCATGGCATGGGGGAGGTTTGTCCCAGGTCGGATGTTAGTGTTCTCTTGTGGGTGGCCTTGGCATTGCCAGGCTTTTCCCAGGGGGTTTGGCGCTGGGTCTTCATCAGTCCAGGAGGAAGAGGATGGCAGGGAAACTTCAGCCCCGTTGTCCATCAGCTTTCACTGCCTGCTGCTCTGCCAGGCAGAGGGAGGGCATGCAGACCCTCTTGCCTCAACAACTCATGTGCTGGGATGGGCTCTGGTTCTCTCCCGCTCTTGGCATCCCCATGGGACTGGGGCATCCGCAGCCCATGGGCTCGGTCCAAAACAGGGACATGTTTCTCTGTAATTTGATTTAAATGAGCAGCTCTGGCTGCGTAAAGTGACGGCGATGGCTGGACCCATTCAGCACGCGGCGGTGGGGTGGGCAAAGGGGGCTTGTGTTCCCCCCTCGGTGTGTCGGCTGCCTTGTCACTGCTCCAGGGCACAGCTTCGGTAGGAGAACACCAACAGCTGTGCAGCTCCCAGTGCTTTTTGGCTGATTGCTGCCAGCCTTGTGGGGTGAGATGGGGGCCTGGGGCAAGTCCAGGAGGGCACTTGACCACTGTGCCCCCATCCCCAAAGGAGCGTAAATAGAGTGTGGCAGAGCCAGGGACAGGGACTCAAGGGCAGCGATGCCTCCGAAGGTCCCTTTATGCCAGCAGTTCCCCTCTTGGGCAGGAGGGGGGTGTTTCTGGGGTTCCCCTCCCACCCCCCACCCGGAGGTGGGCTGCTCAGTACAAAGGGAGTTAAACGCAGCCGCAGCAGGAGCGGTGCAGACTCTCCCTGCCCTTCCCAGCCATCGCTCCATCGCATTCCATCGTCTCCCCGCCGGCCTGGCAGCAGCCTGGCAGGGAAGGGGTTAGCGCGGAGCGGGGCTGTGGGCGCTGGGCAGCCTCCCCGGGTGCTGTGCAAGCAGCGGCAGCCGCAGCCTCCGGGGGAGGAAGGACAGACATGAGAGCATCCCCCTCTTCCCAGCGCCTTTAATGGCCGGGTGCGGGGGAACCGCATCGCTCCGAGGGGCTTCTATTCTCTCGCCGCGCTTTTTCTCCCCAGATGTACTTGCTCCTTCCCCTCCCTTCGTCCCCCTTTTTTTTTTTTTTGTACAATTGCTTTCTTGGATGATTTTTCATGCTCCGCTGACTGCCACTGCTTTCACGGCCCGTGTGAGCCTTGCTGCCTCATGAAGATTTATGAAACTGCAGTAATAAACTGTGTTTGAAAGATCCTCTTTATGATAAACCCCCCGCAAGCTGCTGGCCAGGGGGGATCGGAGTGGACGGTGCTGCCGACCCCGCAGCCGCTCCGACCCGGCGTGGCTCTTGTGGGGCAGCGCCTGCAGCTCGGGACGGGTTTTTGGGGGCTTCTCCCATCCCCGTCTCCCAGCGAGGGAGCAGGGAGCTGGTGGAAAGCTGCTGCTCAGCCTGCAAAGCACCAGTCCTGAAGAGCATCGCCCGGTCGAGCTTCGGTGCCTCTGGTGCCCCCCCCCCGATCTTCCAGGAAGGAGGCGATGGCCGCATCCTGCTAGGAGCAAGGGCTGTGGTTCGCTGGGACGGGTGACACCTCTGGCAGCAGGCAAAGCAGATGGATGGATGAATCGGCAAAGAAAACCGCGCTCCTTTAACCCCCCGCTGCTCGGAGAGGGGCTTGCCAGGATTTACCGTGGGATTTTGGCTGTGGTGGGAGCCCTGCGCCCAGCCAAGGAGCCACCCTCAGCCCCTCCAGACCCGGGGGCTTCCTGCCCCGTCCCACCAAAGCAGTTTGCTGGCTGCCGTGGAAGCCGTCCTGCGCCCGTGGGTAAGAGATGGCATGGTCCCTGGGTGGGGGGACACATCCCAGAAGGGCACCCCGCTTGGCTGGGCTGGGGAAGTACTGAGGTGGGGACCCTGGGCAGGCTCTGGCCACCGGTTTTCCCACCCCAGTGACCTACTTGGAAGCAGCCCTGGGAAGTTCTGTCCAGGGATCTGCTGCTGGTATTGTTGGCAGCCCCTCCGTGGGTGCCACTTCTCCATCATTGGTGCACGGTCCCCGCATGGGAGGAAGAAAACCAACTTGGTGGTGGTGGTGGTGGTGGGATTTCGGGTGGCAGGACGTAATGATCCCCCTGGGGTGAGGCCAGGAGGGAAGGATTAACTCATTCTCTCGCCTCTTTCCAAGCATGGAGCCAGGGAGGCAGGACCATGGGTGGCTTAAGGTCACTTTCTGAGGTTCTCTGCCCCTTCCAGGATGGGACCTGGAGAAGGTGGTTGAGGTGGGGACAGGTTCATGTGTGTCTGGGGTGGCTTTTCCTCCTCTTGCCTTGGTGGTGTTTCGGAGATCACAGGGTTTGTGGTCCTGGGGCTGCCTTCCCCCCTCCACCCCCCGACTTGTTCTGGAGCCCGGGGAGGGATGGGGGAGCGGATGCAGCGCAGGTGGGAGGTGGAAGAACCCTCGACAGCGTCCAGCTTTGCTCTGACCCCTCTGCAGATTTTGCAGGGCTTTTCAAATCATCCTTTTTAGTAGTCGGCAGAGAGACAGCGAGCTGGCGCGTTCCACTCCCGGAGCATGTAATTAGGGAGCGGGGAGCTGCATGCTGATGCACAGCTCAGCGAGAGGAGGAGGAGGGTGGGAAGGAGCCAAGGATGCTAAACCCAAGGCTGGTGGAGGCACCAGGGAGGTGGCTGCAGGGACACAGCCCCTCTCGCTCCCCTGAACCCCCCAACCCTGCTTCTTTCTCCAGCTCGGGCCTCCTCACTCCCTCTCTCCCCAGTGAGGGAGAGGAGCTGCAGCTCCTTCCTCCCAACCCTGTCACTGCTGCAGCTGTGAGGTTTTGGCGTGCTCCATCACCCCTCTTTTGCAACCTTCCTGGGGTCACTGTTCCCATGGGACACAACGAGGCTGGGTGTCCTGGTGGCACTCAGGATCCAGCACTGGTTTGGTGAGAACGGGCCATACTGGGCGCTGTGCCCCTGATGGGGGGTAGGATACTGGGGTTCCCACTCTCCCTTTCCACCCTCGGGCTGAGAGCTCCAAGGATGCACCCAGACACCCTGTGCTGGGGCTGGGATGGGTGCCTGGGGCTGGATGCGGGCCCCCCCCAGCACATCTCTGCTGCTTTGCCATCGTCGAGCAAGCGCTGGAGCGACCAGCCAAGGGCAGGGAGGAGTTTTCTCCCCATCAGCAGCAAACCCTCAGCGAGAAGTGGGTGTTCTGGGGGGCTGTGATGTGGAAGGGGAGGTGGGGTGGCGGCTCCTGGGGCTCAGCAGGATGGGGACAGGAGAAACCGCTCCGTCTACGCTCCCCATCAGTGCTGGTGTTTAGCAGAGGGTCCTCAATCTGGGGACTCTGGGACGATGCTCTCAGCCCCACACTGCGCTGCCTTCTCCTCTGCCAGCAGAAGGACTGAGGTGGCCTCTCTGACATTGCTCCTGAGTCACTTTCCCTGCAGCATCTCGGGGTGTTTTGCACGTGGCAGATGCTCCGCACCCTGTGCGGTGGTGACACGGGGACACAGCTGACAGCGAGGTGGGGAGGGACCAGCAGCTTCATCTCTCGCTCAAATTCTGCTGCCCTCTTCTGTGTATGGGGGTGATGGTCCCCTGGTGGGGGTCACGCTTGGTGATGGGGCCGTGTGGGAAGGGAGCTGGAGCCGTTGTTTTAGGGAGGAGGGAAGGAGGGATCAGGCTTTGGCGGGTGAGGATGTCCCCGTGGCATCTGCCAAGAGCGTTGTGTCCCCACTTGGCTCGTAGCAAATCCCTGGTACGACCTTGAGCAGAGGAGTTATGTCTGTAGCACACGCTGGAGCCCTGTCTTACATTAATAACACAATCAGTTGTTATAAAGCTAATATGTTGGGCTGATAAATAATTAAGGGAAAAGGAAAAACCCTCTATGATTTGCTTAACAGGAGCT